>CM043698.1:74675000-74857500 GCA_023935145.1 Bretschneidera sinensis
TACTAACATTGGGTTAATAGGCTATTCACTCTTATTAACATCAACAAAAACTAACAATTTAATTGTTACGTAGTATTAGTACCATCAAACTTCTCAGATAAAGGCTCATTTCCAAGAAAATGGCGCATCTAATCCACACAAAATATAATCATCTACTCTCAAGCTATTTTGAGAAATTTTGTTTCACCCATACATCATGATTAAATTAACCATCAAAACATTTGAGTAAATATTATTATAATCCTATGTAATTCCACAACTACTCAAATCTCTACGAACAAAAAAATCTGTACACGAGTCCTGATTCAAGACTCATTGCTTATTGAGTGGCCAATACTCGGACATACCTGAAAATTATACCAACCAAGTTTCCGAGAAGTTATATAAAAATCAAGAGAGAATTAGAGAAAGTACCGGATCTATTACCTTGAACCTACATCTTATGCCAGCTTGCTCAAGGAAAGGGAGACCTGCTTGCCCGGCTTCAAACAATACTGTTTATTTAGCCATTCATTCCATTGATGCAAAAATGACCAAACCTCGGACTATAGATGCAATAATTTCCTGACGTTGCAAATCATATTTCAGAATACTTAATAATCCAGCAGTAGAAATGATACATCCAATTTATAAGACAGATGGTGTTTGCAGTAAGAAAGAATCAAAACATACCTTAGTAAACAAGACCCATCTTCAAAATTTTGTGGAGCATCAGGCCCCAATTCAAAAACTTCACTCCAGGTACCAGGTGACCACAGTGGAGGGTTGGGTACACGAGAGAGACCTGGAGGAAGGGAGAACAGAGAGAAGAAAGGGGAGGCGACTGGGTTGTGCTGTGGGAGGAAGAAGAGAGGGAGGAAAGGGGTTGGGCTCGGGTTGTAGAGTTTGTGAGTTCATGGAAATACACTGAAAAGGCGAAAATAAAAGCAAAACATAAAACGGCGCAATAGATACAACACCGTTGATATATGATAATACTAGTAGGTATCTCGTGCTTCATAAGGATGCCATCATTGGGGCTTCTTTTAAAATAACATAAAAAAAAAACCTCATTGAATGACACCAATAAGGAACATATGTGTTTATTAAGACTGCAATGTTTTCAAGATGCTTGTATCTAACATTATTCAACGTCCTATTATCTTGAGAGATTCAAACAGATTCCATCATTTTGTATGAGGAAATTGCTCATGCAAGAATTACCCTGCACTGTGGGATCTCCCGAGCTTTAAGTAAACTAAAATTAGAAGAGGAAACATTCAGCAGCCAAAATGAATCATAGGAAAACAACAAGAATTTTCTGCGGAGAATTTTGTGAAGGGAAAAAATATTTTAATTGGTAATCCTTGAGAAGAAGAATGATGAACATGAATTCTAGTAACAGAGTGCTTTAGTGGATGGTTCGGATTTTCTCCGAGCTTGAAAAAAAATTAATAATTTAGAGCTATCCTCTTGGAAAACTGACCACCCAAAAACTAAATAAAATGAAAGGTTTCGCAACATTTTAAGTCAGTGAAAGCTCCGCTCCGTGAGAGCTGTAGAAGGATGTACACATAGGGAATGGTCTAACTGTTGTTATGACGATAAATCAGCAGATATTTAACCCTTTTTTCTTTATCTTGACACATAATCCATATACAACTTGAGGCCCATGAGGTATATATTTCTTATAAGCAAAAGATAACACAAATATTAAGTTCATACTTGATTTTAATTGTAATCTTAATTGTGTAGGTAATCAACCGACATAAGCAGCGGCCTATAAGGTATTTAAAAACAGCAGAAGGGTAAAATTGGAATATGATAATAGGATGGATGCACTTCCTTTCATATGGACCAATAGTAATTCCTAATATACCCTCTTAACAAATAGTAATTCCTAGTATAAATCCTAATCCTAAAAGGATTTGGAAGAATAATTATTAAAAAATATATATATATTTGAGAGAAGAAATTCCCTTAATCATACGTAGACTAGAATTGCCCATATCAAAACTCTTTTAAATACAAGAATCAAGACTCAAGATCCTCTTGCACTTAAACTTCTCCAGCAATTTCTCTTAAATTCTGTGTGTTTTGTCGACCCCCCAACTTCTTTCAATTCTCTCCGCTGCTTGTAGTTTGCTCTTCTTTCTTTGAATACCCATATGGAGAATTCAACCGCGACTAATACTGGTTCTGTATTTCCCAGCACAAACTATCCTCCTTTCAATCCTTCCTCTGTCGAAAATCTTTTCGATTCTCTGGGGAATCTTCGGTTGAGGAACAAAAATGGAGCTGTTGCTGACAGTACTAATCCTTCAGTTTTGCCTCCTAATGTTTCTTTATCAAGAATTCAACAAGTTGAGGCTGGTTTTGATTCGAAACAAGCAACTGGGTTCAACCAATCAAAGCCGGTTTTGCCTCCTAATGGTACTTCACCAAGAACCCAAGAAGTTGAGGGTGGTTTTGAGTCGAAACAAGAAACTGGGTTCTTCTCTTCTCATAGTTTGAGCAGAGAAGGAAAGTTTCAGAGTTCAAGCTTGAAATCCAAGGGAGGAACTTCAATGCCTTCCGTCAATTATATGAATGGGGGTTATGTTAATTATGGACAGAACAATTTTGGAGTACCATCAGCATCTTATTTGGTAAACCAAGGGAACTCTTTCAGTGGAATGCATCAGAAGCAGCAGATAATGGCAATAATGGTACCTTTCAGTACTTGCACAGTTTACTATCCATGAAAGAACCAAGAATTATTCAAAGGGTATTTGAAAAAGTTTTCCCCTTATTATTTGAGGTGATGATTGATCAACAAGGACGGTTTCTGTTTATGAGACTGATTGGTTCATGCAATGAATATCAGCTGCAGTTGATTGTAAAAGGGTTAACATTAACGGCCAATCGTGACTCATTTCTTTCTACATCAACAAACAAATACGGGTCTTATTCGATCAGAAAGTTGATCGAAATTCTCAAGAAACCACCCTTGATTGACCAAATGGTGGAAGTTTTAATGGTTGAATTCTACAGATTGATGACAGTTGAAACAGGATCTAATGTTATATTGAATTCGTTAAACGTGCTTGATCAAAAGAATAAGGATAAACTCTATCAGGCGGCAATACATTATGCTCTGGACTTGGCCAGAGATCAAAAGGGATTTATTTTCTTAAACAGATTCATTACCATCATTGAAGGTTTTCACAGAGATCAACTCCTAGGTTTAATCTCGGGTAATGCAGTGTGGCTCGCGCAAGAACCTTCGGGGGCATTTGTTCTGCAGCAGGTCCTGAAACTTAATAACCCTGTCTACACTGAGAAAATATGCTATCTTCTCGAAGGCCACTATGTAGACATCTCAATGCAGAAAGCCAGCAGTTATGTGGTTGAGAAATGCCTAAACTCGTCAGGGATGGTTTATGTAATTGAGGATTTTCTTAGGAGCGACCAACTATTGCGGGTCTGCAGGCACAAATACGGGAAGTATGTGATCCAATGTGCATTGAAAGCCACGAAAGCCGCTAGCAGTCCACTTCACCAGAAACTTATTAACAAACTCCAAGGCTATCATGAATCTCTCCAGTTCAAGGATGGAAAGCACGTCTTCAATTTGATTGCGGGAGGATCATGAGTTGCAGTTGACAAGGCCTGACTTGATATTACAACAAGAAAATTTTGTTTTGTTTGTCCTTCTATGTGGTTGTAATTGTTCTGTTTTTGTGATGATTTCGTTTTCGGTGTAGCATCTGCCTCTGCCTCTTTGCAAGGTATCAAATATCAATGAGATATTGTTGGAGATAAGCACTTTAATAGAGATTATTGCTGCATTTATAAATGAAAAGCTTTTATTCTTTTCCAATATTTGATGCAGAACTTTGGAGAGAATGGAAATATATAGTGAACTTGCCTCTTCTTCTCTCAATATAGCAACTCAACATGAATTACACAAGATTTACAGATTTTTCAACAGATATCACAATCTGACAGAAGGGTTTGCCTTATTAATGGCTAGCTGTACAGTGTCCTTTGTCTGCTACAGACACGGGTGATGCAGCTCCGAGAAAATGATTGAAGAGATCTGTCATTGCGATGATTCAGTAAATTAGATTTCTTCAAGGTCTGGTCAACTTAAACCTTGGAGAGATTGAATGCCCTTACAAGTTAGCAATGGTGGATTCATTGGCAGGACTTATTTGGTGTCCACGCTCAATTATAAAGCATGCTTTCATTGCTTGGCTTGCTGTCCGCAATAGATTTCACAACTAAGGATAGGCAGAAAAGTTGGAGATTGAATGTGACCTATACTTACATACTCTGCAGGTTAGAGATTGAATCTAGAGATCACATGTTCCTCATTTGATATTATCCTGGGAAGGATTGCAAAGGGATCTTGATGAAATTTCATATTGGAGTTACTCTTCTCGAGCTAGCCAGGTCAGATGAAATTCAAGATTGTAAACTTGAAAAAGAAATTAAAATCCACATTATGTATATATACAAGTGCTCCTAATTAAGGAATTAGAAAAATAAATTGTGATCTTGAAAAGAAGATCATTTGCTGGTAGCTAGACTCGGTAGAATTTTATGGAGTATTTAGCATTCAAAATTTCTGGAGCTCTATGTGTGTCCTGCCTAAAAACATTGTTAAAGCAATTGAAAAGCTATGCAATGACTTCATATGGAATGGTGTGGCAGATTCCATTAAAAATTGATAAATTTCCCTATCAGTTTTTATAAATTTCAAAGTCAAGATTAGAAGCTAGAATGACATACACTCCTCATTTACAGAGATTATCAAACAGTTAAAAAATTGAGTTAATAATTATCAGGGAATGGGCTGCAAGTGTTAAGTCAAAACTGCCAACAACTCACCGCACAAATTGGTGCCACTGCCAGGCCAGCCTAAGATAAAGTCAGCAAAACAATGACAACTCGTATTGTTGATGAGTTCCTCCTTGGAAAATACTATATACTAATACAAGTAGATAAGGAAACGTCCCTTTGCCTTCTACTTGAATTCAAAGATATTGTTGTGGTGGGGTCATGAATATATATATATTGAATAGCAAACAAAGCACTCATCATTTTTTTAAAAATTTTAAGAATAGTCGGCGAATTTTGGGCAGTTGAAATTTTATTAATAATTTTTTTAAAAAAAATTTATTCGTGACGTTAATTTTTTATCATATATTTATATTAATAAAAAAATTAAAATTATCAATAAAATTAAATCAAAACCAACAAAAAAATTAAAGAAAAAAAAGGGAGCAAATCAAGAATCCATAGCGGGTGATCCCAGCTCTACTATGGTCATTAATTGGTGTTTAGTCAATCAGAAAATGCAACTTAGGTACTGTTTGCAGTTTGTCGAGAGTTTATGAAATCAAAAATTAAATCAAAACTTTTAAAAACAATTACGAAAAAATTTAAAATTTTAAAAATTATTTCTTAAGAAACTAATTTTTTATAAAAAAAAATTGTTTTCAATGTATTGCTTACGAAATGGTTTTCGAAATAACTTTTAATAAAATAAGTGAAAATAAAAATTATTTAATATTTTATCAAAAAATAATGAAAGTAATTTTCTTAACTTCGTTTTTTAGAAGCTATTTTTTAACATATGAATATTTTTTATAAATCATTTTTAAAGCTATTTGACTTAACTTTTGTTAAAAAAATTATTTCATAAATTCTTCAAAATGGTAACTAAACAATTTTTAAGTTCATAACAGTTTTACATAAAATTATTTTAAAAACTGCTCTATAAACTACAAATTAAAGTTGTTGTTAGGCCAAACGATTCCTTATCTTTTCTCTCTCTTCCAAGTTTTTCTTGTCATTATTTGATGAGCACAACAAGCTACCTAATCCTCCACACTCGTCAATTGCGGATAGTATTAGTGGAGAAAAAAATGATTATCATGATACCAAAATATCTAAGTTTTGATGGTTACGTTTTTGGCTTTTTATTTGTGCAAATCCAAGGTTTGATGAGACATCTTAAGCAGGGACAAATGGTCTTAATTTGCATATTAACAAACTATTTCTGTATTAGGGTTTGTTGAAAGAATGGTCTTTGCATATGATTTTTCCTCATGTATGTTCAATAGTTAAGTTGAAATTTCTGAAATTATAGCATGATTTGCAAATTATTTATCCAAAAGGGCTAAATCTATTGAAATTTCTACATTTCTACTACTTTGAAGTTCTTTGCAAGTCCCATTTTTAGCCAAAAATTCTCAACTAATGATGTTTTGACTCTTAGCCTGCCCATAAGGCCATGTTTGGGAAACTCTTAAACGGGATTAAATCACCCCAGATTTAATCTATGCTTTAAATCTTGTTAGTCAATTTCAAAAACTCTTGCACTTGTGATTTAAAAAACTTTAATTAAATCACCGCCACAAGTTGTGCCTTCCTCATTTTGTAGATGCTATGAGAAGAATACGCCAACAAAGTCTAAAATGTCTGATCGATGTTCTATTTTAATTTTTTTTAAGAAAAATTATGTTCTGGTTCATGAGTTTCACCCAATGTTCTAATTAACATTTGAATTTTTAATTTGTTTAGATCGATCATTTACGTTTTGACATTACATCAATCAAGATTTATGTCAATTTATTAACCGGTATATCTTAAGAATTAATCGATACAATATCAATACGTAAAAAATCAATCTAAACAATTAAAAACTCATAGGTTAATTGAAATATTTAACAAATTTCATAAACTAGAACATAGTTTTTGGAATTTTTTAACTGACAATATGGTTTTCCCAACTAAACCATTCACAACTAAATTTCTCGACTTTATCAACGCAATAACCCAACTTACAGTCGCACTTGATGCATTATATTCTCTTTACCAAGTCCCTCTCTAGGGTTTTCATGTCGGTGCTTAAGTTTGTCTGTGGAAATAGTTTGTCAAATTGATTAGAATATTCCTCGCCACCATTGTTGTAGCCAATAAAATATCAAATAGCTTTTTCCAACTTTTGTGATGTCACTTTTAAACGAACCTTAAAATCCCTCATTAAGGGAAAAAGAAAAGATGAACAACGATAAAAATGGTCTTATCACCAAATGATGCCAAAATATAAAAGAAAGGATAGCAACTGGGAATTTAGAAGGGAAGCAAGAAGTTGGGTCTACAAGTGCTGCTAATAAGATAAATTAATATGGTAAAAAGGAAACATGGATAAATCTAAGATAAGTTTTCCTATAAAATAAATTGATGGTAAGATTGGATTCATCAACAATTAGGATCTTACGAGCTTTCATCCAAGTTGACAGATCTTTTCTGCAATCTATGTTTGTACCAATTCTACCAGGAGAAAAATAGAGCTTCTGATAATTTTCTGAAAACTGATATTAGAGGTTTGAAAATGCAAAATAGCTTTGAATTTACTCAGGAAGGGGAAAAATAAAGGGCATAATTTAGCTTTTGATTTTGTTTTTTAAAAATGTTTCGGTTCCAATAAAAAAAAAAAAAAAAAAAAAAACCATTTTAAAAATTCTACCAAACAGAAAGTATAAACCCTAAACTAAACCGACTGGATCAAAATTCACAAAACCAACGCTAAATCAAACAATTAAACATATTGAAAGATACTACTACTACTCCGAAATAGACTTAATTAAATCACAAACTCGTCTGATTTTCCACCAGTGCAATGTAGTATACAAAACCAAGAAATTTTTTTAAACAAATTCACAAAACATTAAAACATAACTTAACATTCAAAATTAAATTACATCTATAATATTCATATATATAGTACCTTAAAATTCATACTCACACCATCTTCCCATCAGGACCCAACCCACCACCGCCTGGTCTCATCTCACCACTAACAGCCACACCAACTCCCTGCTGCTGGTACTGTGACGACACCACAACGGCTCCTCCTGCTGCGGTATAGTACACCTGCCTCCCAACCCCACTATCGTACGCCAACTGTGCGTACCCACCATCTGTCACACCCACTGCACCACCACCACCACCGACTGGCCGTACAAGCCCCATCGGCGACTGCTGTGGCGGCGCCTGCGTTTGTTGTTGTACCATGTTGTACATCGGCTGCTCCCTGTATACATCAGGTGCCATTCTCTGCACGTTGGTGTAGTACCCTTGACCAGCTTGACCAGTCACCTGTCTCACCATTGCTGATAGTGGTGGTGCGTGGTAAACAGTACCCGGAGAAGGGAACATGTACACCGGCTGCTCCGGTTGCCCCGGTGTTGTCGTCATCTTCGCTGGGAAACCTCCGCTTGAGATCTGATTTTCCTGCCAGAATCCTGCTGGAGCCGGCACCGTCTGTTGTACGGTAACTGGTAATGTCACAGGCGGCGGCTGCTTTTCCGGCAATTTCTGCGCATAGTATCCTCCGGGTTCAGTGTAAGCTCCCATGAGATTCTCATCGCTCTTTCTCCTGTACATGGCATGCTGTTCATGCTCTCTAATTTGCAGCCTCTGCAATTCCTGCAGTTGCCTCTGTATTTCAACCGGGTTCACGCAATGATCCGACCCAATGACCCGATCGTCAGGAACCATTCCGGGATGAATCTCCGGCTGCAAGGGCGGAGGATGAAGTGGTGGCACCACAGGCTCCGGCACAGGATCACGCACTTTCACAGGCGGCGGCGGCGCCATCCCCTTCTCCAATCCAAACAAGAAATCCACATTATTGGGGGCAGCCGTTGGGGGCTTTTCGGTTGGGGATTGAGTGGGACCCGAATTCAGAGCCTCGACGAACCGGTCTTGGTCCGATTTAGCTCCATCAGAGCCAAAACTACCGGTAGAAGAAGCCATAAATAGGAACAGACGCAGTCTGGCCGGCTTAGCCGAGGCACGGTAAAGGCGGTCGTATTCGTGCATCATGTGCTCGAGATCATCGTCGTTGGTGACCGATATCAAGGCATCGAGATCTTCGCCAGGGAGCTGGTACTTGAAGGAGATATCGGCCTCGCCGCAGAGCGAGGAGAGCTTGGAGAGCATGATGGATAGCTTGATGCCGCGATCAACGGCGAGGATCTTGGTCTCGCCGCCGATGTAGGCGAGCTGGTTGTCGTGCGGGCGCGGGTGGATCTTGCCGCCGTAGCTGTACATGAACTTTACTTTGTAGCTCTGCGGCTGTGACGACTGGTCCTCCCATGGTGACGGGTTATCGAATTCGACCTCGCGAGATCTCGGAGACGAGTCGGCTGAGTCGGGATAAGAGTTGTAAGAGAATTTCTCCATCTGGAGAATATCAGATTTTTTTTTTTTTTTGGTTCCTTTATTCTCTAAGGGTTTGAGATTTGTGGGTTTTCTCGTTGGATGCTCCCTTAGTCCATGAGGTAAATTGATGGTGTGATCAGAGAGTAGTGAAGAATATTAGTAAGTACTCCATAAAGATCATTTTATTTTGTTTTCACAGGTCATTGAGGAAGGAATGGTATATTGTGACCGGGTGATGTTTGTGGTTTGTGTGATGTTGCGGGGTTTTAGAGACAGGTGGCAGAATGAGAAATGAGATGAAAAATAAATCAGCACTGATACCGGTGAAATAGCGTCCCATTACGGCACATGCGTACATTTTTTCCGACCGCAAATTTTATTGGAAATTCTTCGTAATTTTTCAAAATTTTAATTTATAATTCAAAATAATTATAAAAAAACAATTACATATTATCACCACCCAACAATATAAAATCTCTAATTTGAACAACTGTAAAATCTTTTTCAGTACACTATTTCAAATATGTTAACTTTAGGCAACAATTTTTTCCACATCAACATTTATATGGAAATAACCCTATATTATGTTTTTAGTCTTTTATTGATCCAGCCAATTGTTTGTGTTATGATAATCCAACAGTTCACGTTACACCACGTCATCAAACAAAAGTGGATTGGAAAAATACAATCAAATAGACACTTTAGTTCATTTCTCTCTCTACCTTCTCTCAACCAAGCTTTTATCTTTCCACAGAACGCCAGAAAAAATCCTGAGCGGCATCAAAAATTACAACGGGCAGAGACAAAAATTGTAGCGTTGAAATAAAATCCCTCCCCCAATCGCAGAAAGAGAATAATATAGAGGTGCAAATTTCTCCCCCAATTGTATTACGTCCATGATGACAATTTGAAATCTAGGATGTAAGGCTTCAATTTCATCATAATTTTTTTCTTACCAACCAGTGTGACAGATTCAAAGAAGAGTAAATGTTTAGACAAGTATTGACAACCCCTGTCATTCTAAACAAGTAATTTGAAACAAGTATTGACCTTTCATTTATGTTAATATCAAAAATAATTTAATGTTGTGCCATGTCTTAATTGGGCCATGTATAAAGGTTCTTGCAATTAAAAGAGAATATAGCCAAAAAAGAAAAATACGTGATAAGAGCATTAAATGAGATAAGATGATTAGTCATAAAAAAAAAAAGCCCGCGAAATAAAGACTTTCAAAAAGAAGTTTGCGGGATAGCATCGAGACAATTACAATAACTCGAGCAAGGTGGATAAGTTGTAACAGCTAATCCAACTATTCAGGGATCGAGGACAACCTAATAATCATGTGTTTAACTAGTTAAGATAAAAGTGGTCATGATTAAATACAACTTACGTAATGGAGGTAAACATTTCGACACGTGACATGATCCACGCATTTAATCAAGAGAACATGAGGAAGTGTAAACGTGCGAGACTCTTGGGGAATATCAAACATAAAAAACACACAAACAATTATTATCTATCTGCATTTACTTTTAGTACTTACTTTCCAGTTGCAATAGGAGTAGTTGTACTGTAATTCCCCTCCTCAATCCCTTTTCTTTGTTTGTCTCGAAGTCAATCCAAGACAGAGTTGAATTGAAGGCTTGGCCTACATTACAATAATCTCGAGGAGTCTGTATTTGGTATCTTGAGGTTTCAACCCTGTAAATCCATTATATCAGCATTTCTTTCAATTTCAATATATTGAGTTTGTTGTTACTTTGCATTTGTTATCTATTATATTCATTAATTGTTAGATTAGATTGTTTTCTTTGAATTTATAACGATATATCATTAAATTCCTCTTAATTGAGACAGTACCGGACTCATCTAGATAAGTATTGTACCAATCGATTTCACTTTAACCTCGATTGATGCATAGTGGATGAAACTCTAATATATGCTAGCTATTATATCAATGATGAAGACTTTAGCAAATCCGAAAGAAAATCTTACTCCTTATGTCTCTGTGAATCACTTAGACAAACTGGTTCCCGATATGGTGCAGTTTACACTCCCAGATGGATATGTTGGTGGCTAACCAACATTAAACCACAGAAGAAATAGCCCAAACAACTAACAGAGTTACAAAGCCAATATCAACAACAGATGGCTCAACAACAAACTCAAAGCCAACAACAAATGACTCATATTCTAGAGAAGCTCAACATGTTGATGGATTAAAGACCACAACATGAAGATGTTTTCCCTAGAAACAATAATGATAGATGAGATTTTGTGTAGCATGAAGCAAAATCATCAATGCCATTCCTTAGAGGAAGTGATTATGACATGCATATAGCCTATCCTCGAGTTTTACCTAATAGTAATACAGAAACTCTCACTAGAGATTTGAATGTTATACAAGTAACGAATGCAGGGAATACTGCACCAACGAAACCTTCGATCCTGCACACTCTACCTACAAGGGAACAATCATCCCTTTGAGTTCAGAAATCTGTAGGAATATAGATGTCATCTAGACTCGTGATCCAAACTGTAAGCTATCTTCATATCATGTTGAACCATATGGGATTTCTCAATATTCTACCCATTTAATAGGTTCCCTAAGGATAGCCAAATATTTAGCAAGGGCATGAACGAGCCAATATTATAGTGATTCAATCCAATTTACCATTGGCACAACTAATCCAACCCAATGTACCATTGGCATAACCAATCCAACCCAATTACCACTGATCCAACCTAAAATACCACTGGCACAACCAAATATTGTTATGCGATAATATACCTAAATAAATAGGTGAATAATCGTACTTTGTTTTACTTGCAAGTGCACAAGGTCAATAGTGTAGCATAGTGTGCGAATGCAAGATCATCTCCACAGGGATTGGTAAAGTTCGATTTAGAATTATATTTGCAATGTAAAAAGATAGAAATAATAAACTGAAGGGTGATTTGATAATAATAAAGACATAGGGCTTTGATATCCACCACTAGTCATACATTCTCGATTTTGTATAAGGTATCAGTGCTCTAGCCTTATTATGTGTACCTACTGGTTGCCAACCTAAGGGCATGGTATCTACTCCTTAAGCTATTGATTTCCCTAAGCAACGAGTTAGGCATGATATCTACTCTAACTCTTTTCTTCCTTAAGGGATTCAGCATGGTATCTGCTTGAGTTGTTCCTTAAGAAAACATAGGTACTGTAGAAATCGACAACCACATGAGACCTAGGGCATGGTATCTACTCCCGGTTTCCCATGTTGATTAACCCGGGTATCCGGATAAGATGGTCTCTTGTTACTAATGTTAGACCCAGGACTCGGTCATCCAAATTGATCTAACTAACCCATCCATACCACATGCATACGTTGGCCTTACACATACATATGAGGAATGTAAATAAGCACATGTGTTAATCAAGTTAAGTAACATAATAAGCTATGCAAAGATTTAATCAATGAATAAAAATATGGGAATGCATAACTAGGGCTTCAATCGAGCCCTATAAGAGAGTTAGTTACACATACTAACTGAAGTAAACATAATTAAACAAAACATAAGGGAGAAGAATAAACCCGAGAGAAGAGGCGTCAATTCTCTCCCAAGCTCTCCACTCCAAGTAAAAGAAAAAGAAAAGTGTTTTCTATCTAAGGTGTGTTTTTGTGTGTGAGTTTACAAGTGTATTTATAGGTCTTTGAGAAGTCCTAATAGACTCATGAGTTTCTAAACTTTCCTAAAACACAAAACTCCTTTATTTCCAAAATAGAGTTATTTCCAAAATAGGGTTCTGTAGTTTACTATTCACGCCTGTACATTTGCGCTCGATCGCATGTGTCCTTGCGCTCGATCGCAGTGTGCACTCGATCCTACAAGTGTGCGCACGATCGTATGTGCGCTCGATCGCATTACATGTGCACTCGATCGCACTTTGTCCAGATAGTGCTCCAGGGCTTCTAGATTTCTTCCTTAAAGTGCCAAAACTGCTTCTTTTTCTCCAAGACCCTACAAAAACATGTAAAACATACAAATGGAGTAAAAGATACCAAATTAATGTAATAAAGATCTAACAAGTGTAAATAAGGGGGCTTAAATATGTATATTTAAGCGTCTATCACACCCCCAAACTTACATATTGCTAGTCCCTTAGCAACACTAAATTAAAAACTAAAACGAAAATATAGATAAATCCAATGTTCATAGTGTCAATCAAAAATATAGATTTTACACAAAACTATGATGCGCATTCATGAGCAAGCTTAACAAGTGTAAACATATATCTGCAATGAATAAGAGTTTTGAACGTAAATCATATTCACGAGGTATTTTAAGATATCACAAGTTTGACTTTGGTGTGTGGTGACTAGCACATAAAAGATTGAGTTTCCAAGATATTCAAATGGGTAGTGTTTCGATGACTCAAGATTCACCAAACTTCCTATTAGAGTTAACAAATATGGCATAGTCTTTTATTTGCGAGATTTTTGCCAGGTTAGTTCCCTTAAGCTTTCTTATTGACTCGTGTAACGAGTGTTTAGCCAATGACTCCCAAACCAGATGGTTTTAGGGCATTAGGTGTAAAGACACCCCTAAGGACTTACTGGCTCGAGTCAACAAGGCTACGAAACTAACTGATTTTTATGCTACCATTTAGAATTTTCCACCTTTTGACGTGGCACTCAATGCTTACTGAGGCAAGAGGGCCAGTTACTCAGCGAAAAATTCCTTTTTAATGATCACTTAAGATTTTCCACCTTTTGACGTGACACTCAATGCTTACTGAGGCAAGAGGGCCAGTTACTCAGCGGAAGATTTGTTTTTATTGATCATTAGGAGCATTTTTTTTCTTTTTGAGCACAAATCAATGTTTTCTATTTTTATATGCCAAAATGTCAATCTAATAGGTCATCTAGTTCACAGTCAAGCAAAAGAAACATACCAATCCAAATAATATGTCATACCCCACACAGCTATGTGCTAATGTGCTCGTGATAGTTCAAGTTAAACTTGTGAATTCTTAAATGCCAAAAGGGCAGTGATCTAGGTTCAAAACTTGTTTATTGACCTATATGTTCAAAGTGTTAAGCTCACTGATTAAGACAAATCATAACATTTTGTTTAGATCATAAAAAGTTTATTAGACATAATGAACAAGCATTTATCTATAATAACAAAACAACAGAAAAATGTGGGACATAGTGAGTGTGTGAATGTGTCCCCATACCCCCAAACTTAAATTGCACATTGTCCCCAATGTGTGAATAGCATGGAAAGAGCGGACCTGGGAGATGGAGAACTGATGGCTGACATGGCTCGTAGCACACCCCCAAACTTCAACTTGATGCACTCAAGTTGTCCTCGAAAAAGAAAGAAAAACTGACATAAAATGGAAAACAAGTAATAAACAACAATAGAAAAGTAAAGTATGAAATACTAATAATAAACTATGAAAAAGATATGCTTTGGGGTGCCTCCCATGAGCGCTAAGTTTAACGTCTTCAGCCAGACGTGGTACCCTCTCACTGCTGGTCTCCAAGTGGTGCAGTCGAGAAAGAACCGGGCGCAGGAGGTGGAGGTTGACAGTTTAGGCATCATGGTAAGTTGTTGTCCAATGTGCGCTCGATCGCACTTGTGGCAGAGAGTGCGTACTCAGGGGTCTTACTGCCACTGACCTCAATAGAGGCACTTGAGCTACATGTTTATCAAAGTCTGAACTGCTCAAATACTCTCTATAGTAGCTTCATCATTTAGTCTTTTGGCAAAGAGTACTTAAAAGTCACTGCATGTGGCTTAGGTGCTCTGGTTGCTGTTGCATACTGAACAATTTGGGGTGTTAAATCTTCATCCCTTGGTTGCACTATAATTTCTGAGTGTGGTGTGACTTTGTGTCCATGTGCTGTGAAGGTTTGATTTCTTGCAGGCAACTGCTGCAATTCTAAGTTTGGTGCCTGGACAATAGATGAGAGAAAAGTAGTATTAGTATGCTCAAGATTTTCAAACGGAGGAGTGAACTTACTTGGGTACTTTGAAGAGGCTTCAAGAAGGTGCACGGCTTCAAAAATGTCATCATAGACAGTTTCTAATGCTGGCTCAATATCAGGTCCTGTGAAGCTATGGGTGAGGGCGGCCTCCAATGGATCAATGTGATAGACCTGAAAAGCTTGCTTGATAGCACTTTGCATAAAAAAATTCATCAACACATTCATCATCATTATCATCTTGGGGTAATTTCATTGCATCAAATATCTTAAATTCTATTGTCTCACCATTTACCGTCATACTTATAATACCCTTTTTTACATTAATTATTGTATCAGCCGTCCTCATGAAGGGTCTTCCTAAGATGATGGGCAGAGGTAATGGCATAGGGCATTCTTCCATATCTAACACAATGAAGTCAGCAGGCAAAATAAACTCTCCTACCTTTACCAATACATTTTCAAGTATACCTCTAGGTCCTTTGATGCTTCTATCTGCCAATTGCAAAGTGATAGAGGTTGGTTGAAGCTCCCCCAAATCTAGCTTTTCAACTACTGTGTATGGTAGCAAATTGACACTTGCTCCTAAATCTAGTAATGCTTTCTCAAACAACTGATCACCTATCCTACAGGGAACAGTAAAACTACCCGGATCTTTTAGTTTTGGTGGCAGTTTTCTTAACAAAATCGCACTTACCTCTTCAGTTAGAGCCACTGTTTCATGTTCTTGAAACTTTCTTTTATTAGCATAACAATCTTTTAAAAATTTAGCATAGGAAGGGATTTGTTTAATTGCATCTAATAAGGGAATGTTAATTTCTACTTTTCTCAAAGTTTCAAAGATATCAAACAATTTATCTTTCTTTGGTGTTACTAACCTTTAAGGGAAGGGTGGTGCATTCCACTTTTCTACTTCACTTACCTTGGATGTGGATGGCTTAGCTTGAGATGCTTGAGATGCTTGAGCTGGCTCATTAACTCCTATGATCTTCCCATTCCGGAGAGTTGTAACGGCTTTCAGCTGCTGATGTCCTCTTGGATTTGGTAGTGTTTGTGTAGGAAGTTCTCCTTGCTGTCTTCCACTTAACTCCTTAGCCATTTGCCCCATTTGTACTTCCAGCCTTTGGATGGTTTGCTCATGCTTTGCAATTGTTTGTCTTTGCTGATCTTGTGAAGTTACCAATATTGCCATTAGTTGTTGTTGCTGAGTGGCCAATTGTTTTACAAGACTTTCTAGATCATCCTTCTTGGGTTCTGGAACTGGTTGGGCTGCTTTATGACAGTTCCCTTGTTGCCCTTGAAGGTTCAAGTTGCTTTGATTGTTGCTCCATGAGAGGTTGGGGTGGTTCCGCCATTCAGGGTTGTATGTATTTGCATATGCATTGTTCGATCCGACATAGTTCACTTGCTCGGGATCTGTAGATGAATATAAATGGCAGGTCTCAGTAGTGTGATCAAATTTAGAACATAATGCACATACCTTGCGTTGTGTGACTTGTGGAATCGGTGAGGTGTTCTGAGCAGTCATGGCTTTTACAAGCATATCTAGTTTCCTCTCCATTCCATCTATCTGAGTTGGAATTCCACCGAGTAAGTTAACTTCATACATGCCCTTGCTCTTTACTCCTTGTCTCCCTCTCGAGGAGAATTGCTGGGTGTGCTCACTTAAAGTCTCAAACAGCTCCATGGCTTCTTCACTAGTCTTCTCCATCAGCATACCTCCACAACCGGAATCCACTATACTTTGATTTATGCCACTCAAACCTTCATAGAAAGCCAGGACCAGCTCATCTTGAGGTAAGTTGTGATGTGGACATTTGAGTAGCAGCTCATTAAAGTGTCCCCATGCCTCGAAAAAAAGGTTACCATCCCTCTATCGAAATGATTGAATCTCCTTCCTAATCTGCTTTGTCTTTTGGGCTGGAAAAAATTTCTTTAGAAATCTATTGGATAGCTCTTCCCAAGTATGGATGGAGTCTGCAGGCAATGAATGATACCACATTTTAGTATTATCTTTTAATGAAAAAGGAAAAAGAATTAACCTGATTCCCTCTTGATCTAGGCCTTGAATATGCTGGAACTTGCAAAGATCGATAAATTCTCGGAGGTGCAAGTGTGGATCTTCGTTAGGAGTGCCCTTATAATGAGTCAAAGCATTCAAGATTTGCGGAGATATATAATAATTTCCCGCCGCTTCAGGTTGATATGCAATGCATGATGGTTGATCAATGGTCCGAGGGATGAAGGATTGCTTCATCGGAACTCGTGCAGGTGGTTGCTGGTTCTCGAGCTGTTCCGCCATTTGTGTTTCATTCTCGATTTCTCCTTTTTTCTCCTCAAAGTTGTCCCTAAGCCTTTGTCGGATGGTCCGTTCAAGCTCGGGATCGAGGGAAAAGAATTCCGGATGTCGGGATCGAAGTCCGTGCATAAAGCAGAAAAACTAGTTTTAGTGCAGCAGTGCAACTCTACTGCTCGGGTACTCTCTGCCCTAAATGCGCTCGATCGCACAGAAGCTTGCGATCGATCGCAAATGCCACAGAAAGTGCAAGTAGGGTTTCGTGCCTGAAACAGAAAACAACTTGATTTAAGTTTTGATAAAAGATGGTAAAAATAAAATAATAACAATGATAAAATGAAAGTAATCCTAAAAGGAACTTTTAGCGCAATCCCTGGCAAAGGCGCCAAAAACTTGTTGTGTGATAATATACCTAAATAAATAGGTGAATAATCGTACTTTGTTTTACTTGCAAGTGCACAAGGTCAATAGTGTAGCATAGTATGCGAATGCAAGATCATCTCCACAGGGATTGGTAAAGTTCGATTTAGAATTATATTTGCAATGTAAAAAGATAGAAATAATAAACTGAAGGGTGATTTGATAATAATAAAGACATAGGGCTTTGATATCCACCACTAGTCATACATTCTCGATTTTGTATAAGGTATCAGTGCTCTAGCCTTATTATGTGTACCTACTGGTTGCCAACCTAAGGGCATGGTATCTACTCCTTAAGCTATTGATTTCCCTAAGCAACGAGTTAGGCATGGTATCTACTCTAACTCTTTTCTTCTTTAAGGGATTCAGCATGGTATCTGCTTGAGTTGTTCCTTAAGAAAACATAGGTACTGTGGAAATCGACAACCACATGAGACCTAGGGCATGGTATCTACTCCCGGTTTCCCATGTTGATTAATCCGGGTATCCGGATAAGATGGTCCCTTGTTACTAGTGTTAGACCCAGGACTCGGTCATCCAAATTGATCTAACTAACCCATCCATACCACATGCATACGTTGGCCTTACACATACATATGAGGAATGTAAATAAGCACAGATGTTAATCAAGTTAAGTAACATAATAAGCTATGCAAAGATTTAATCAATGAATAAAAATATGAGAATGCATAACTAGGGCTTCAATCGAGCCCTATAAGAGAGTTAGTTGCATATACTAACTGAAGTAAACATAATTAAACAAAACATAAGGGAGAAGAATAAACCCGAGAGAAGAGGCGTCAATTCTCTCCCAAGCTCTCCACTCCAAGTAAAAGAAAAAGAAAAGTGTTTTCTATCTAAGGTGTGTTTTTGTGTGTGAGTTTACAAGTGTATTTATAGGTCTTTGAGAAGTCTTAATAGACTCATGAGTTTCTAAACTTTCCTAAAACACAAAACTCCTTTATTTCCAAAATAGAGTTATTTCCAAAATAGGGTTATTTCCAAAATAGGGTTCTGTAGTTTACTATTCACGCCTGTACATTTGCACTCGATCGCATGTGTCCTTGCGCTCGATCGCAGTGTGCGCTCGATCCTACAAGTGTGCGCTCGATCGCATTGCATGTGCGCTCGATCGCACTTTGTCCAGATAGTGCTCCAGGGCTTCTAGATTTCTTCCTTAAAGTGTCAAAACTGCTTCTTTTTCTCCTAGACCCTACAAAAACATGTAAAACACACAAATGGAGTAAAAGATACCAAATTAATGTAATAAAAGATCTAACAAGTGTAAATAAGGGGGCTTAAATATGTATATTTAAGCATCTATCAAATATCCCGGGACAGGTTGGAGTCCGACCTTAACAAATACCACCTGAAAACCATGAAGCTTATCAAGTTCCATTATTTCCATCACCTCCTAACCTCGATGATCCTCAACGCGGTAATTAACCTTATATCCTAGACCAAATACTGCCTAGGTGGCTTGAGCAATTCAAACATCTATATAGGTATGGGATTCATAGAGTACAGAGGCTCGTGTATAAGAAACTCTTCCCCAACCACATAGACCAATAGTTCGAGTTTCCCAAAAACTACAAAATCCCTAATTTCACATCTTTCTTTGGAGATGATGAGAAAACTGCCTTGAAGCATGTTGGGCGTTTCACAATCTAATGTGGAGAATATTCTAACCACAATTTCATGAAATTACGTTTTGTTGACCCGTATTTGATTTTAATAATGAAAAAACACTACTCTAATTACACTAACGATTTTATCTAAGTGTTTAAGCTGTAAAAGCATTCAGTTTGGAAACAAGATACAAGAACTCAACACAATTCAAACACTAAAACAAGATAGAAGATCTAGAATATGCATTAAGGTAATTGAAACAATTGTATGACTCTTATGTTCAATTACATAGCTTAATCTGTGGCTTAATATACAAAAAACTTTGACAAAACTAAAAATACAAAAAGTTCTAAGTCAAAAAATGTTTTTTAAAAGGTAAACTTGGTTTAAGGACAACCCAGTCAACTTGACCAAAAACCTTATTCAGCATTCTATAACTAAACACATAGAAATAAGACATCACTTAAATAAGACATCACTTCATAAGATACCATGCTCAAAAGGGTGATATTAGACTAGAATTCATTCCTTTAGAAGATCAAATAGCTGATATTCTTACAAAACCCTTAAGTGAAGATAACTTTTGCAAGATTAGACTATTGATGGGCCTGATAGACTATATTAAAATGCATATTTGATTCCATCAACATTCATCATATGCATATTTAGCATCTAGTGAATGAGTATTAACTCTTATTTAATATATCTCTCACTCAAGATGGCATAAATAAACAATTTTGTGCTAAAATTTCAAGATATAGCTCAAAATTTTAAATTTTCTGAAGGACCCAGTCGACTAGTACAAAGCATTTAGTCGACTCGTACTACAAGAGCTTATTTGGAGCTAAAATTTGAAATTTTGGTGGCATAAACCAGTCGACTGGTATGTTTTTGCCAATTTACCTAATCGACTGATGTTCAGTTCTAGTTGACTGGTATATCAAAAATTCCCTAAATTATGAAAGTCTTAGTCGATTGGTACCCTAACCCAGTCAACTTCTATCGCGATTCTATAAATAATATTTTCATATTTTTTCAGTTTTCACGCCATTTTTGAAAAACCCTAAGCTTTCTCTCTCTAGGAAAACCTTGATTTAAGTCCAAAATCTCTCAAAAACAATCCATAAGACCTTCAATCATAACCCAAATCACCTCCATTTAACTATTCACGGTTGAAATCTCCATTTTTTCCAAATCTCTTTCACCAAAATGTCTGAAAGAATACACATCAAAACCACTGTTGGATAACCTCACGCGCCTACAAGGCCCCAATCCAAGAAGTCATCGGCACCAGACACAAAGGGAAAAGGATTGGCTGGTTCATCAAGCAAGACAATAAAAAGTATACCTCCGTCATTAGCAACAAGAAAATCATGACGGGTAAATCTATCGATTTTGATTCTATTTGTCATGCAAACTTTGATATATTCTATGCTTTCGAGGGCATTAACCTAACCCCACTTGTAACCATACACCAAAAATACTACCCGCACTTCATCCACTAATTCTATGTCAACTTGGTCAAACCGAGCTCATTAGCTCTTTAGTTTAAAACCAAAGTAATGGGTATAGAATTTGAAGTTAATACTGACTTTCTGATCATTATCCTAAGGATCCCAGTGGGAAGAGTCTAATGGAGTCTGGATGGATGGCCAGACAACTTGGACTACGAGAAAACGTGCCAAATTGTTAGGGGTGATATTAACTACATCTTTAGGCCCACTACACTTCACCAATGTAGTGATATGCCCCTCGACTCGAAGTTGTTCAATCTCATTGTGAGTTGGACCATCCACCCAAGACTCGGGAGTCAAGGCTATCTTTCTAAGATAGATGTGGTATTGATTTGGTGTCTCAAAATAGGACACCGTTTCAATATCTACCCCATACTGCTCGCCAATATGATTAATCACGAAGTTAGTGACTCCGGGTACATCCCTTATGGGATGCTCATCACCCTGATCCTCTAGCATTTTCGAGTCCTCTTACCTGCCTCAAAAGCTCAGGACATCAACCCCAAAGACATCATCAATGTATCTTCTCTAAAGAAGATGGGGTACACAATCCGAGATGGGATGATATACTCCAAGGTTCCAGAGCTCGAGCTCTTCAGTCAATCATATGCATCGTGACCTCTGCACACTTTGAGACGATTTCGAGTTACACCGGGAGCACTACAGAGGGCTATTTAGCTGAGTTTCAGGATCTTCTTCGAGACAGCTCTTACTCCCCCTCTCGTTGAGTCTTTTCATTTATCATTTTTTGTTGTTTACGTATAGCTCCATAGATATTCAACACAATCATTTCTTTTCTTATTATACATTCATATTCTTGTACTCGATATTCAGTTTCTGTAAGCTTATGATGTATGGATGCTTGTATATAGTTACTTACTTTTCAGTTATTTAGATTTTGGTTCATATACTTGCTTTACTTTTGCGCTATATGATTACTTGGTTTAAGCTATTCGTACTAAACAATATGCCATAACTGCTTATACTAGTGTGGAAACTTCTGATACTTCTCGGGAAGTCTTCCAAATTATGAATTATGCCTAGTTTTTTTATACAAGTTTATTTTTGCCTTATCTTCATTTTTGTGGTGTTTATTTTGCTCATTTTTAGGGTTTACATCCTTTTTTATACTATTGTCAAAACTTGGGAGAAAAAGGAGAAAAATCAATGTATAAAAGAAAACTATATGTAAACTTAGAATAATGCATAAATTTAGGGGGAGCATTGCTCCAAACAATTCGAAAAAAGTAATAATATCTTGCATTGATTGGTTGGGTTGATATAATTGTATTTAAACTGCGTTTAAATGCTTAACAGTTTGGTTTTTATCCGAAAAATAGAGGAGACTCTGCCCAATTTTTTCTAAAAACCAATACTTAGCTTTTAAAACAGTTTTTTCTCTCCTTAATTTTGTCATCATAAAAAATGGGGAGATTGTTGACCCATATTTGGTTTTAATAATGATAAAACACTACTCTAATTGCACTAACAATTTTATCTAAGTGTTTAAGCAATAAAAGCATTCAGTACAAAAACAAAATGTAAAACTCAACGCGATTCATACACCAAAACAAGACAAAAGATCTAGAATAAGAATTAAGGCAATTTAAACAATTGCAAGACTCTTATGTTTAATTATATAGTTTGATCTATGGCTCAATTTACAAAATACTTTGACAAAACTAAAAATACAAAAAGTTTCTAAGTCAAAAAACTATTTTTGAAAAGGTAAAGTAGGTTGAAGGACAACCCAATCGACTGGGAACTTTCTATCCCATATCCCAGTCGACTGGTGTTGAGAACTCAGTCGACTAGTAACTTCACCCAGTCTACTGGTTCTCTGACCCAGTCGACTGGTACTCTCCCTTAGCCTAAAAAGTGAAAAATCTTCACTTGACCCAGTCGACTGGTACAAGGACCCAATCGATTGATAATTTAAAAATATGACTGTTTGAGACACGATACTTGAGCATTTAATGACCTAAACCTACCAAGTTAGTGTCAAACGGTCATATTGAATCAAGGCTCTATAAACCCATTTCAATGAGCATTTAAAAGAAGAAGAGAACACATTTAATTCACAAGATAGCTCATTAATTCTCAAAAGCTTAGAAAAAATTATCATTGAGCCATTCTTCAAGCTTGTTCTTGAAAGAGAGATATTGTTCATTTGTAAAAGCACTTATTGCTATCTCTCTACCATTTACTTTACAACAAATTTCATTTATTGTAAAGGGAAATAGTTGGTATAACTCTTAGAGTGTTTAGAATTAAACACTTTATTGTAGCTTCTGTGAGGAAGAGATCGGTTGTAAGGTTTATACAACACCCATGAAGTTGTACGACTAAAGTTTTAGTGGATTATTTCAAGGAGGTTCCTTGAAGAGAGTGGGCGTAGGGTTGGATGGAATCCGATATTGCTGAACCACTATAAACAGAGTTTGCACTTTCTCTTCCTTAAACTCTTTTGCTTTCAAGCATATTATTTGATTGGGCATTTTGTATATTTAACTGTTTAAAAACTTGCAAGTTAATCAATAAAAGTTTTTAAGACTCAATTCACCCCGCTCTTAGATATGAACCTCGGTTTACATGTTTGTTTCCTAATTTTTTGACAAGGCAGACGATCATGTGGTACATTAATCTCTCTCAGAATTCGATCATGAATTGGGATGACATGTAGGAAAGATTTCTAACTCAGTTCGCTCAAAGAGGTGGGTAACTAAGGGATTGGAGCAAAAGAAAAAAAGGGAAGAACCAGAGAAAGAGATAATAACATAATTAAGTAGCAACTATTCAGTTGTTAGCACAGTGTTCTCATTAGATCTCACCATGGCAGTGAAGCAAACGAAAAATTTCCAGCATTTTAATTTCTTCTTCTCGTTTCTCTTTAACCAAACCCACTATGCCAAATTGTACCTTTTCTTTCTCTCAATTCTTTGATTCTTTGAGCTTAAGTGCAATTTTTCTATGCGTATGATTTTTATATTCAAGAACAACAATACAAAATTGGATTTTTGTACATTAAATTTTGTCTTTTGTAGCTTTAGATTGAGAAAGATAAAAGAAAAAGTGAATAGAGAACATAAGATAGAGAAAGTGAGTGGCAAAATGTAGCTTTCATAATAGCTTATGGATATTATATATGAGGGCAATTATGACTTTTATCTTTTTCTTTAAAACTTAACAGAGATTTAACCGTCAAACCTAGTTCAAGAAAGTATTTATAGGCTTTGAAAACTACATATCATCATCTGTAGGTTAGACTATACTATATATGGGTAATGTAATTTCCTCTAAAATTTATGATATGTTATCTTTGGAAAAAAGTTGCATATTATCACCATCCAAGAATATAAAATCTTTATAGTTTGAATTTTTTTTTTTCAATACACAATTTCATCCGAATGCAATTATATTTGATGTTGTTTAAAACAGTTTATGAAATAGTTTTTGTTCTTTATAAATTATAAGTTAAATCAAACATCAATAAAAAGTTTTTTTATTAAAAAAGTTGAAAATGTGTTTTTTTAAAAAAATTAATTTTATATCATAACAGTTGTTTAATTCTAAAGCTATTTTATTAAAAATTATTTCAAAAATTATATTGACGGTTTTAAATTGAAACTATATCTAAACCAAAGGTACAAAATAAGAGTGCGGATCCGGTTACAATTTTGCTTCAATCGGTTTGTTCACTTTTTGAAATAAAAAATATATATAAATAGCAGTGTCATCTGAGAACGGCGGGTTTGGAGTTAGATGGATGGACTTTTGGGGATGTGGTGGGACAAGTGAGCACTGATTGAGTGAGGTGTGAACTGTGAAGGGATAAGAGAGTGATGTTTTGACTGAGACTGAACTCTCTCTCTCTCTCTCTCTGTGGCAACTATGAAACTGCCAAGTGGAAGTGAAACAGGTGAAGCAATCTAGAATTTACGACACATGAGCAGTAGCTGAAAGAGACCTTATATTAAAAGTTTAGGGACAGCATTATCATCTGGGATCATCCATGGGATTTGCCCATCTTAAAATTTGAAGGCTTCTTCTTGACATTTTTGTCCACCATTACTGTTAATCTGAATTCGGGAAATTCGACTAGTAGCGAATAGGGATGGCAGAAACAAGAGATAGCAACATTAACCATTTCTTCGTGTAATTACTTGTGAATTTATCTGAATTCACGGTACCCATCAAAGTACTTGGTTTTGAAAACAAATAAGTAGTTAGGTTATTTTATATATATATATGTTATGGAGCATTGAGTTCAGCACACTGAGTGAATTTGAAGTAATCATTATTGTATTTATGTCGGAACTGAATCTAAAAATCATTTTGTACTCTGTGCGATGAAAACCTAAGTTTAGCATCAGCAAACGTTTATAAGGAGATTCGAACCCAAACATTTTTAGCGAGATAGACGAGTTCTTAACATCTAACCAAGCGTTTGTTAGTCAATCAAGTCTTACGGATAGCAAGTTAACAGATACGGATTAAAAATGTTTGTTTCTTAATTGATCTTATTTTTTAATATTCATACCCGTGTTTTAGTAGATGATAAAAAATAAAAAACGAGTATTGACAAAAATTCTCTTATTTAAATAAAAAAGAGATGACTCGAGTTGAGTACGAGCCAGATCTTACGAGTAACAGATCAACATTTACTGATTAAAAATATCCGTTTTCTAATGAATTTTATTTTTTTATACATATACTCATATTTTAATAAGCGAATAATTGATCAAAAACAGATAAAAACTAAAAATTCTATCAATGATTTTTTTTTGGGGATAATGCATTATTATGAGCGTCTCTACAATCTTTATTGTAAGACCTTATAAAAAATATAAATCATAAAATATATAACGTAAAATAAAAAATCGAACCTAAAACCTTACGAAGGTATCACAATCTCAAAGATCATCCTTTATAACTGTATCATATGCCCCGGAGCACCAATGATTTTTGATAATGAACACATTTGCGGTTCCTTAATCTTTACTGTTTTTGGGTAGCAACATTAACCTTTTTTCATGTAATTACCTGTGAATTTATCTGAATCAGCGGTAACTATCAAGTACTCAGTTCTACGAGATCACATCTCTTTAACTTTTAGGGTCAAAAGATTATCAGCGTGCGTATTTTTATTAGGTGATTAAAGGTGAAGTAGGCGGCCGTAACTGACGTCTCGCGTACAAAGCGTGGGAAAAGTAAGTAAATATTCATTAGTAGGATACGCAGATATTTGCAAAGCACACCTGACAAAACATGTTGATGATTGGTTTAAGTAACTGTTTTTAAGGATCTTTTTTGTTACTACTGTTTTTATGTCATGTACAGTTGATGAGGTAAATGTCGTAGAGTAAGAAGAAGCCTTAAAATGTGTAAAAATCCTAATTTGAATAAAAAAAAAACAACAAACACAAGCTGTAATCTCGCAGGACTAATGTACTTTTTTATTTATCATTATTAAAAACGGTGTTTTCAATTGTGTTTTTTTTTAACTTCCGTTTGAAAGCGAAGCTAAAGTAAAACTCTTTTAAATTCAAAATATTAGGTGGTTTTTTTTTTAGACGTATGTCTTTTATTTCGTGACGTACGCTTTAACACTTTAAATGATCAGAATGAATGTGTCGTTAAAATTTTTTTAAAAAACTTTAAAAATTAAAAGAAAAAAATTATAAATTTAAGTTTTCAATTCATACCCAAATGAATAAGAATACAAATTTTAACCATTTAGTTAGTTGTTATTGTAACTAAATCATTGTATTTCATAAATATTTATCACATGTTATCTAGTTTAATAATAATTATGAACTATTTAATTAATTACTTACAAATTACAATAATATAAAATGCAAATTATTAATACAAGCAGCTATAGAACAGTGGTGTTATATATTATTAACCGTAACTAGCTTAAAGACGGACAACTAGATCCTTCAAAAATAAAAAATAATAAAACTCAATAAAATTAATATTGATTTTTGACAAGCTTTATTAACATAAAATTAGATATTCAATAAAATTAAATTATAATATTACATAATAAAAATGAAAAAAAAATTGAGACTACATGACAACTTTTTACTAAATATTTTTTTCAACACAACATAATTTTGATATTTGTAGCTATGAATTTATATTAAAAAATATTTTAAGTCTAATCATTCACCATTAAAGTGCTTTTATTTTTTATATTTCTATTGATTGGATTCCAAATAGATATATAAAGTAATTATAAAATAATCTTATTGGCGGCTCTTTTGCATAGGATGTAAGGGAATATTCATATAGTTCTAATTAAAAGTTCAATTTGTAAAGTCTACAGAGGCCAAAATAAAAAGTTCAATCTATTGAATACTTAAATTAGATAATATAATCAATTTAAATGGTAAAGTAATTGAATTTATAAAAATATGTAAAAAATAGATTTATTATGGATTTTATTTTTCAACTTAGCTAATAAATTGAGATTCAAAGTTGTGATACTTTATTATTAAATCTAACATATAACATTAATTTCAATAAATTTAATTCATGAGGTTTCAATATAAAAATGCAAAAAAAGATAACAAGAGTTTTCACTGTGTATATAATTTTTTTACTAATATATTGATTATTAATATCTCGATATTTTGGTTTTCCCTACATGTTTTTTAATTTATTATTTATGTAATTAAATTTCAAAATTTTAACTTATACATTCACATTTTATAGCCATATATTATGTTGAGTAGATATAAAATGTCTATAACACATTGTTATCTATTTTATTGATTTTCTAAAATTAAATTTAAATCAATATTTTAAGTTATTTTTTAATTATTTGATATTTTGGTGCACATGTTATATTTTTTTAACATTGAAATGACTTAGTTTTCTATTAGTAGTTATATAAATCATGTCCCATAATAAAATCAAATTTATAGATGTTTCAGAGTAAGAAAAATAAAGAAATAGTAAATGAACGATCTCCAATAATTGAACGTATGATATCATATTTTAAAAGTAAATAAAAAAAAATCATGTGAACTCTAACTACAAGCTTTATTTTCTATCGTGTTTAATAAATTGATATTTAGTATCATTATTTTATTATAAATTTTAAGTTATAAATATTGTAAAATAAATAAATAAAATATCTTTTTTAATTTAATCACTCATATAAGTCAAACCAGCTGTTTAACAAATTGAATTGTTGAGATTATACATAGAAAAAAAAATATAAGCTTCTATCACAATTACACGTAAGTTCAGCTTAAATCTCGGTTTCTTAAATCTCTTCAAATCAATTTAAACCAAATTTAATCCATTCTCTTTATGTGTGTGTAAAATAGAGTCATTTACATTGTGATTGCATAATGTATAAGGGACATTAATTTCTTATCATTTACTTTTTATCAACCATCAATATAATGAATATAATATAATAAATATGAATTATATGATATATATAATCAATATAAAATATTTTTTTTAATAAACACATAATTAAATAGCTAAAAAATTACATTTACTTTAATTTACATCATAACAATTTATTACTAGCAAAAGCTTAAGAGATTCTTGGATGTATCGGATAGAAAATAAAAATTTTGTACTTGATAAAAACTTAATTAATAATTTTTAAAAATTTCACTAATAATATCTATACATATTTAATTAATATTATCAATAAAATTTTTAAAAATTATTAATTAAATTTTCATTAGATGCCAACAAATTTATTTTCCAAAACCCTTTACCATGTGTGGTGTTAAATTAAAATATATCATCATCTACCAATCCCGGTTCACAAGTCAACAAATTGGTTGTCTTCTTTCGAAAAGATCTAACTGGTTGCATTCTTTATATAAAAAAAAAAAATGATAAGAAAACACATGACAGAAGATAATGGTCGAATCAGTCCCCACATCAAGCAATTTAATTTCACTCTTGTAGCCCATTGATTGGGGTTGATTGAGATGCTCAAAAATTTTTAAAAAGACAAAAAATACATGTCCCTTGTGAATTCCCTATAATGCCCCCAATACTTGCAAGATCAAGATTACCCAATAAGAACAATATTTATTAAGTTTGTAAATGTGAGAGGTGGGAGATGGCATTTAATAACAATCAATTGTTTAGGAAGTTGATGTAATAACAATGCGAGAGAGCAAATTAAAATTATATACACAGTGAAAACTCATGTAATGTGTAAGCGATGCTGTGTTTTAAATTAACCATTGTCTGTGAACTCATGTAATCAAAGAAAGAAAGAAAAGACCACCATTAAACTGTTACACAATAAATCCAATCAAATTTCCATGTCATAATTGATATGTAAAACTGTATTGCAGTGGTAAAAAACAGTTTTTTATCCGTTTAACTCGAATTTTTTTATATTTTGAATTTTTTTCAAGTTTTTGCATCTTTCACTTGTCATGATCATGAGTGAAATCATAATGAAGAAAAACATCCAAATTTTCACGATTAAATAATCATTCTTCTTCTCTTAAGAAAATAATGAAGATTTTCTCTTCTCTAAAGTCTTTTTCTCTTTCTAGGATATGTGTTGCACATCTCCTTATTTCTACTTGGATTCTTATATTTCCGGCAACTTATTCATATTCAGTTTATGAATTTTGTTGGTTTCTTAACCAACTTGGAAGGAGTTGTGTATTTTCTATGAAAAATTGTGTCTTTTGCACTCGTATTCAAAAAAACATATTGAACAGATCAGACCGCCCATCATAAACGTCTAACCCGACTCGAAATTCAACAATGCTCATCTAGAGAACAATAGACCATTGCTCCAACAGAATGGCTGCATAGATTGTCAGCTAACATGCAAGAGAACTCAAGATTAAAATCTAAAGTTCGTTGTTTCATCAACTAACACTTCGACAGATTTAAACTCCGTTAGTATATCCGATCTATACTAATGGACTTAAACTCTGTAAGTATAACTTAGAGTTATACTGGCGGAAAAATCCGTAATTGTATATATGAGCTATAGTGACAGAACTTTAAATCCGACACTATAGAGCATGTATATACTACGGATTTTTAATTCGTAAGTATAGATCATGTATATACTTTAATAATTAATAAGAATATAATTAAATATTTTTATAATACTAAATATTTAAAATCGATACAATCAATTAATTAGATAATATAATATAGTTATATTTTAATACATATATAATATATAAATAATAATTCTATTATTAACTAGTGAACGTAACATAATAACAAATTAATATAAGATAATGAATTGAAATAATATAACTAAATATTATGTACAAATAATATATAGTATATAAATTACAACAAATTATACTCATATAATTAACTAATATATATAGTTAAATAATAGAATATCGTTATAATAGTACATATATTATATAAATAATACACGTAAATATATGAAAATACCATATATAAACATATTAATTAACCAAACACTGTAATCGATCCTAACTTCAATTTCATTTTTTTCCATTATAACAAAAATTCCAATCAAGCACTATAATATTATCGATCCCAATTTCAATTTAAGGTTTAGGTTAAGGGTTTAAAAGTTTAGGGTTTTAGGGTTTAGGGTTTTAAGGTTTAGTGTTTAGAGTGTATGATAATTATGGTTTTGGTTAATTTGGGTTTAACATTTGATAGTTTTGCATAATTAAGAGTACGTTCGATATAATGATTTTTCAATCCAGACTATCACCGATGGACACGTGTCTTTTAATGATACTATTTATTCGTTAGTTGATAAACTTAATTTATACTTAAAATTTGTAGAATTTTAAATTAATTTTATAATTTTAAAATATATTACTTAATTATTTAAAACAAAAAAGTCATTGCCAAAAGTCAAAACTACGTAGTTTTAATTTTTTAATAAAACACTTTGCCAAAACTCTTTCCACTTCTCATCATGCTTCCCAAATATTTTGTCCCCGTCATTTGCTCCCCTAATTTAGTCGACTGAATAAATCATACAGTCGACTGAATGACAGCCTTGATTTAAATTTGAATTTCAAATAGCCATACAATCGACTGGACAATCTAAGGTCTATACTGACAGTTTTTATTCGTCAGTACAACCTATCTATAGTGACGGTTATAGAAAAGTCGGTATAGGTTACGGTCTATACTGATGGTTTTTATTCGTCAGTATAACCCACCTATAGTGACGGTTATACAACCGTCGGTGTAAATTCACCATCTATACCGACAGTTTTGGAAACCGTAAGTAAAGCTCTCAGGGTTATATTGACGGTTAAAAAACTGTCGATATATTCCTATAGCTATGCTGCTTCTTGCAACAATTTTCAAAATCATCAGTATAACCCAAAAGTGTTTATACCGATAGTTTTTGTGTTTTTACCGATGAATTCAAAGTTTATTTTCCACCTGAAGAAGGATTCAATGGATTAATAATCATAAATTAATACCAGGACATTAAAAATCCTCCAATCCTTGCATTAATACTGCACTTGCAAAAGTGAGCTAATCTTGACATATTATAATACATTCAAGAAAAATACAGTCATTGAGGTACAATGACTGAGATTTCTCACAAGAAGCCATCTCATTTTCAAAGTCATTCTCGAAAGTTAATAACAATGTTAAGAAGCGTTTTGGCAGCCATCAGCTCATCGGCAACGTCCACATGTTTTGGTCCATAGCATGCACGAGCTGGATCTTTTGAAAGCATATTGAAGAAATCCTTGAGAACTTGAGCCCCTTTTGCTTTGTCCACAGTAGCATTTGCTTTAGAATCAGAGGCTTGCTTGAGTGCATCAATCTCCAATGAATCCCAATTTTTTTTTTCTTCAACACAAAATCTCGCTTTACCTCAAGTTCTGAAGTATGGAAAGCTCCTATCATAAGATGTTCATTCTTTAGGGTATTATTTTCCTCTTATACGAAAGACAGATCCTCCTTTATCAAAATCCACAGCCTCAACTTTTATCTTTGATCAAATATAAATAAAACTATGAGATCAAATCTAAGACCACGGTTGGGAGAGGAAGCCATCACTGTAGATTTTATCTTTGATCCATAAGAGAGAAATTTACTACAAAGCATTTGTGACTGCAGCTGGGTACGAAGACCTAGGCTTGTGCCGGTAGAGTTTTTCTGGAAAAAATCTTGGCTGCACGGGATGCAAACCCGATTAAAAACTTGATCGGTAATATTTGCGTTTAGTTTTTCTGGGCGTCACACTTGGAAGTCTATTTTGTTTTAGTTATCCTCTTAGCATTCCTTTTCTTTTTACGTTAAATTTTTAAAATTAACGTGATTTTATTTGGCAATTTTTTAATAAAAATGAAGGCCTCGATAAAAGGAAAATTTTATGATTTAAGAAGTCAAATTAAATTATTGATTTTACTAATAAAATTAAAATTTTAATATTGTATGGGTATTAGGTAAAGTCAACCAATTAAACCCTTTTTTTATAAGTAAAATCAAACAAATATTTGTCAAAAATAGACTCTATAATTTAAGAAATGAAATGATATTTACTACTTTATTGTGTTAAATGAATAATCTATATAAATAATATATCAATATTGAAAACATATAAAAAGAACGTAAAATTACTTCATCATTTTATTATTCCAATAACGCGCATATATAATTACATATATGTTCCTCATATTCACGTAATTGTTTTTTTTTTTTCCATTTTATTACTTCCCTATATAGCAAATCACTTATTCATCATTCAACTCAAATTCAAGATATATTAATTCTTTTTTTCCTGATTTAAGCATCTATTTTTCTTCTTTTTTTATACTATTTTGAATCTCCTTTTAAGATAATATAGTATATAAATTATCATGAAAAATTATGGTGACATCTTCTTTGTGTTCTTATCAAGACATGTTAATCCTTTTTAATTTTAATTTTATACAATTAAAACTTTTTGGTTCATTTTTTTTTTATGATTTCAAGATTAATTTCAAAATTATCACTAAAATACTTTTTAATTGTTAGAGTTTATCCAAATTTTGCCCAATATCATGTTAAATCGAAATACAACATCCTGCTATAACACTATTGTTATTATATTTTGATTTAATTTATCAACACATTGTATTATAACTTTTTTTTTCTTTTTCAATTTTCAATACATTGAAACTAAACTATTGTCAATTTTTTTTTATTTCTTTTGTGATAGTGTCTAATATTAAACAGTTCAAACTAATATATTTACATAATTTAGTAAAACAAAATCCAATCAGATTTTAAACCATCTTATCATGTACATCTATAATGATGAAATATAAAATAATTAAAAAAATTTGTGTAATGAAGGAAAAAAAAAACAATGCACACATCGTTAAATAAAAATGATTACAAACTTCTTTAAAAAAACAATAAATTTAAGTCATCAATAATTATTCTATTTATAATAAAATAAATAATAATAAATGTGTCATATGTATGTTACTTTTACCCGCGCATAATGTGGTAAGAATACATACTTAAGGGCAAATATGTGAGAATTTATAATAATAATAAACAAAGGAATTCTATATTAAATTTTAATCTCCTTGAGCTCGATCCGATTAGACTCACGAGCTCTAATATATAGAGTTAGTTGCCCAAATAGGTTTGGCCTTGAGGATCATTTGTTTTCTAAATCTACTTGGATCATATGTAACCAAAGTTTGTTTATGACCTCTGTAGCCCTGCGTACCCACAAATCAAATTCACAATTGTATTGGCAGTATCCATATGGAAAGCCAGTGATAGTCAATCCCTCAGAGCCCAGGGCCCTGCATACACAATAAATAATGGATTCGTCTTAAATCTTTCTTATTTTTTTCTTGTTATTTGATAAAACAGTAGAGGTAGATTTTAGGTTTAAATGCAAAAATCCCCCCAAGTTTAGATCCAAGTGGTACTTTACCCCCTCAGTTTTACAAAAGGGAAATTTAACCCTTGAGTTTCACAAATTGGAGCAACGTATCCCTTTGGCCAGATTCCGACCATAATCCGGCTAAAAAGTTATCAGAAATTTTAAAAAATATTAAACTTCCCACGTTACCTCCAAAACACCAAAAAAAAACCAGCTCTCCAAAACAACAAAAAAAAATGGCTCTCAAACCTGTTTCTCTCTTTGTCTCTGTCTCTATCTCTCAAAACTTGTCTCTCTTTCTCTCTCTCTCTCTCCCTCCCTCCCAACTGGGTCAAACCCGAGCTGTTCCTTGCTTTGAGTTAACAGAGGTTAAAATTGGTTAATGGAAACCTTTTTCCTTAACGAAGCAAGGCGAATTCTTAAGGATTATCAAGGGTCAAAAACCTTTTGTGACCTAGAACTTGCGCCAAATGCAACGACAACCCAATTTTGTCAAGAAATCTATAAATTAGAGAGATCCATTGAAAGGATCTTAGTCGACATTTATAGAATGGTCAAATGTCAACAACTGACAATGGAAGACCTAAACAAAAGAATGTCTATGATTTGTGCAAAGGAAACCAAGAAGCTCTTATGGTGTGTAATTTCTAGATTCTGATCTCATCACTAGGAAGAGGATGCCGGCCTTGGCTTGTTGCGTAGATGTTGCCGTTGCGCTTCCCGGCTACGCCTTCGCCAAGGATAGTTCCTTTCTCGCCGGTGGAGCCCGTGATCGACCCCTCTTCATCCACCTAACCACCCCCGGCGCACGTTAGCCACCTTGGCTTCCCTTTTTCATATTAACTGCCATCACCACTCCATTCCCCTCTAAAACTCCCATTTCCCTATTTCCAAAACCCTATGTCTCTTTTATCTTCATAGCTTAGTTCATTAAATTAGCTACTGCATAATTTTGTTTGGGTTTGGTTCCATTTTTTTTTTTTTTATGTGAATAAGAGAAGATAATGGGCTCTGAGAACCCTCTCTCGTCGTCGATCCTCGTTACCCCGGTCGACTCCCATCCGCTGCTCTCGTCCCCACCGTACCGCTATCTTTGCAACCTTAACGCCCACCACGATAACTCCTACATCGAGCCCCCATGTAGATTACCGAGACCTGACTGTCGCGACAATCCATGGAGTTGGGAGAGAGACAGAGAGAGAGAAGAGTTTGAGAGACACAGAGAGGGGTTTGAAAGCCGTTTTTTGTTGCTTTGGAGAGTCCTTTTTTTGTTGTTTTAGAGTTGAATTTTTAGTAACTTTCTGGCCCAAATCTGACCAAAGGGACACATTGCTCTAATTTGTGAAACTTAATGGTTAAATTGCTCCTTTGTAAAACTTTGAAGTAAAATGTCACCTGATCCTAAACTTTGGAGGATTTTTGCATTTAAATTTATATTTTATGGTGTTTTAAAAAAAATCTTAAATGCAAAAAAAAAAAGAAAAACTCAAGTTTAAGGTCAGTTAGTACTTTACCCCTTCAGTTTTGAAAAGGAACAATTTAACCATTCAGTTTCATAAATGAGAGCAATCTATCCCCTCACCCAGGTTTCGACCATAATCTAGTCAGAAATTACCGAAAATTTTTAACAAAAGAACACGTGTGCCAAACGAAAACAAGCAAAAAGAAAAAAAAAACGGCTCATTCCAAAACCAACCTGTCTTTCTCTCTGTATTGTCTCTCTGCTGAAACCCTTCTCTCTCTCTGCTCAAAATCCTTAAGCTCTCTCTCTCTCAACTATGGCCAACAAAAACTAGTCACTAGAGAAACATAGGTCAATTTTGCGTATATGTGTGTATTTGTCTTAAAAGAAAACTGATAACAACAAAAAGAAAAGAAATTAATTTACCAACAAGCCCTGAAAAGCAGTCTGGATCCGGATCGCGACCCATTCTTGCTTGACGACCATGAAATCCTTTGGTGGAGCACGGACTACAGTGGCCATATGTATAATAAACGCATTATCAATCGTGAAAGAAGAATTGGACGCCTCTGATGCAGCCACATGGCAGCTCTTGAAGCCCTTTGATGAGGATCCAAACCCTTCTGATGAGCTCCTCCATAACTTCCATTTCTTCTTGGTGCTCTTGTCACCCACTTTCCCCTACAAAAGAACCAAAAAAAGCACATGAAAACAGTAGAAAACAAGAAAGTTAAAACAAAAACAAAAGGTTCTTATTTGTGTTTTTTAATTGAAATTACTTCATCGGACAAAATTTAGAGCTTAAGCAAGTCCTTAGGCAGATCCTTAGGCTCTCTTCCTCTTAACTATGGGTCAAAGTAAAGCTTGTAGTTACGAGAAGAGTAGTTGGAAAATTGAGAGCTTATAGTAACAAATGTTCTCAACTATTGCGAACAAAATTGAGAGCTAAAGTAATACAGAGATAATTTGTCTTATTTCTAAATAATGTAGTAAAACATATATAATTGATGGCAAATTTTTTCTTTTAGTGGCAAAAAAAAAAAATATTGAAGATAAAAAAAATAATTTTACCATCAAAAGCATGTGTTTTATCAAAAGAACTATAGATTTTACCATCAGATGTGATGTTTTATCTCATAAAGCAAATTGCTTCTTTTTTTCAAAGCATCATAGTAGTCGTCAATAATGAAATATAAATTATTCATATCTTATCAATAAAAATACATAAATTTATGAATCCTAATTATATGATGCTTTTATATGAAATAAATTTTTTAACAAAGGATCGATGAGATCTTGACTTAGTAGTTAAAGTTTAGCCTTTGAAACTACAAGGTTTCATGTTCGATTCCCATAATGTGTGGGTTACTTATCCGATTTATGTATAAATTAATTTTTTTCACTTTAAGTGGATTGTGGTAGGTTTCTGTATGAGTAATGAGATAGTACGAAGCCAATAAGTTAATTGCATTAGAAGGTAAGCTTGCTTATCTACCAGTAGTCCGCCAATTTGTCAATAAATTGATTTTTTTTCTTCTTTTCGAAACCATAAGATATGAAAGATGTTTGGACTGAAAGTAGAGGTGGATTCAAACCGAATTTTTATTAGGTTACTTGAGCTCGAGCTCAGTTAAAACTCTGTCAAAACTCATTTTGATCAAATTTCGAACCGAGTTCAAGCCTAAAAATAGGCTTGTTAACTCAATCAAGCCATGCCCGAATACCTAAATATCTTACTAGTTAGGTTCACTAACATGTTTAGTTTATATATATTTTATTTATTAAAATTAAAAAATAAATTTATGTTGTAAGTTTGTTTTAAGATGGTTAAGCTCATTAAAACTCTTGAGCTCGAGTTCGTTTAAACTCAAATGTATTAATTATTTATTGAGTTCAACTCGAGTAAAATTCCGTTTGATAAATTTTGATTGATTTCAATCTCAAACCCAAACTTGTATATTATTTAGCAACTTGAATAGAATTCAAGCATCATAAATTTTGATGAATTTAAAGTTCAAACCTTAATTTTTAAGATTCGACTAAGTATTGAGTCCAAACTTGAACTTTTTAAATTTGAGTCGAAATCCAACCTTAATTTAAAGCATAAACACGTAGTCTCACGAGAGAACTGAGAAAATCTTATCATTGAAGGGCATTCGATGTCTCTGGTCTAAACCATCTCTCAGTTAGAATGAGTCCGATCTACACAAAAAATTTGTCAAATAAATTAATCACCGCCACTTTCGGTTGGGTGGGTTTGAGAATCTAATGTTAATAACTATTGACTAGGCGGCAATAACAAATACTAGCTTTTAAGTTTCAACTACCTCTCGCTCTCTCTCACTGTCTCACACTGTCACACAAAGACTTCTTCAACCAACAAAATCACTTACGCACTAAAATACGAAGAAATTTCATTACAACGAAGAAACCTCTCTTTCTCTCTCTCTGATCTCTCCATCAGAGACACAGGGTCTTCTCTTCATTCTCACGAAACTCTCACAGGTATAGTGCCGATTTTGATAATCTCTCCTCCCTCTGTAAAATTTTCCAGATGATCTTTTTATTTTTTTAGTTGTCACTGTTGTTGCGGTATTCATTTTTTATTAAGTTTTTGCTTTTGTTCAGTTTAATCAGTTCTAATCTGTAAAATGTAATTTATCTCTTTTAATTTGTTTGTCGTGATTTTTGTTGTTTTTGTTGTTGCAGATGGGAAAGAAGCGTGTGATGTTGCCGGCCGATGAGGTTGACCTGACCACCGTCAAATACGAGCCTGAAGTAATCCAAGGTCACTTCCCTAATTGAATTTCATGAATATATACATAGATACATATATAGTTCCATACAGAAATATACGTACGCGCTCGATTGCATATGTAGATGTTAATTGCGTATATAATGGTGTGTGAATATACATATATGTGAATCAGTGAATTGTGGTGTAATTGATTGGGTGATGAGCATGTGAAGGGAAGAGATTTTTTAGGTTGATTATTGTTTTGAATTGCTTCTGTGGATTGCAGCTCCTCATTTGACTGGGTTTATATTCAAGTTGTTCGTTAAGATCATAGAGGCACCACTGATTGGGCCTCTGATCATGTCTTCCTTGAAGAAGCAGAATAAGATTGTTGAGGTCTGTTTTTTTTTGCGCAAATTTTCATTTGTTATTATGTTTTTTTGGGTAGTCTAGTTGGGTCATTATTTCTTCACTTATTAGGGACTAAACAGTTCTGTATATATTTAATGGACAGATGCTGCAACACACTATGATACCAGAGACACCCATGTTCAAACCCGAATTTCCTCCTCAAGGTCTATTCTTATCCTTCTCTGTTTTCTTCTATTCTTTTATCTTTAGTATCAATTCTTAAGAAAGAGCTTCATGCTAATCAGCTAATGTATCAAATTGGGGGAAAAGATATTGTTAAAGTTTCTTTGGTTCTTCTTTCATGCTACTCGAAACTTCTTCAAATACAAAGTAATAAGAGAAATATCTGTATCAAGAAGAAGTGGAAAATTGGGATTGATGTCAATTGGCAAACAAACATGTTTGACAAGTTTCTTAGTTTGCATACCATGTTTTTGTCCTTAATGCACGGAGTTGACAGTGACTGTGATGTTAAATTAGAACCGGAACTTGGTGTTAACAACGTGGATGAAGATGGGAAACCTGAAGACAGAGTTGAATCAGCCTTGAAGTGTCTTTCGCATTATGATCCTGCTAGCAGCTGGAATGGTGATTTAACTTCTTCTTTCCGGTACTGGAAGATACGTGACTATGCATATGCTTATCGGTCTAAGCTTGCAACTCCATCTATGGTTAGTCACCTTTACTTAATGGGATTCTGTCTTTCTAAAATAAATTGAAAAGAAGAATCTCACTTTTATTTTGTAGGTAGCGGAGCACATAATCTCAGTTATAGAGAAGTTTGACTATAACAAGCCCCCATCACCATTATTGATTTCCTTTGATACTGAGGAAGTCAGGAAGCAAGCTGCAGCTTCTACACAGAGGTTTGACGAAGGTATTGCTATTCATGTATGTTATGTTATGTCTAATTTGTCACATGTTGTATAAATTGTTGGTTTTAGTGGAGTTAGACATCAATTATCATGTAAAGAGACCTCTCACACTTGGGTGTTGGTTGTGCAGGAACACCATTGTCCATCTTGGATGGGATTTTCATGGCAATTAAGGATGATATAGACTGCTTTCCACATCCCTCGAAGGGTAATTAATGGTCAAGCATTTTTTTAAATTTCCTCATTGTTTTATTTAAAGTAGTAGTAAAATAAACTTGGCATTTATGATGACAGGTGCAACAACATGGATGCATGAGGTTCGCTCTGTTAAGGAGGATGCAGTTTGCGTTTCAAGATTGCGTAGCTGTGGTGTGATTTTTCTAGGGAAGGCAAATATGCATGAGTTGGGCATGGGCACAACTGGTAACAATTCAAATTATGGGTAAGTTTGTTGCTTACCAACTGTATAATAAATACAAACATAGATATGGTCTTCTATAAGACTTTTAATTTATTATATATTTACTTATCCTTGTTGCATGATTGGCATGAATCATCAGCATAATTCTCTTGGTTTCCTATCTTTTCACCTCTTGAAATTTTTATTTAATTGGGATGCAGAACAACAAGAAACCCTCATGCACCTGAAAGGTATACGGGTGGATCTTCCTCAGGTCCAGCAGCAATTGTAGCTTCCGGGCTATGTTCTGCTGCCCTTGGAACAGATGGCGGAGGTTGTGCAGATAATATTTTTGTAGGCTTGCTCCTAGATCCAATCTATTATATCCTAATGTTTTATGTGTAATTTAATGGAAAAGGCAGGTTCAGTCCGCATCCCTTCTTCCCTCTGTGGTGTAGTGGGCCTGAAAACAACATACGGGCGGACAGATATGGGAGGGTAAGCTCTTTAACCGTCAGGCCCTTGTCACACATTGCTGATGTCCTTGTCATGATGTAAATGTAAATGTTCTACCACTTGGATAAGACAAACTTTTGTTTTCCCATATCTTAGCCCAGCTTTTTTCAAGATAGACTTGTTCTTGGTGTTCTCATAAAAAATTATATTGGTATGTACTAGTTTTTTGTGGTTGGACAACACTGCATCAGTATGGCCCTGAGTCTTTATGGATGTAACATATCTATAATTTCCTTTTATCATCATTCTATGAACTATTGGAAATCTTTTATACCATGTTTTGTTTGGCATAACTTTACACAATGGCTAACCAAATAATTATGTATTTTTCAGCAAGAACCTTTCTGTTTGATAAAATAAAATCTATTCAATAAGGTAGATCTTAAATAATGTTCTGTGTCAGTATATGAGTATGACAAAGCGAAATGTAGAAACTCCCCGCTAGATCTTGTTGAGTTAAAGTCTAACTCATCTGATTACTTCTTGGGCCTCGACATATCACTAGAAGTCTAGAACCCTTGGAATACAGCTTGTTATGGATGTGAGAAGTTGAGATTGCTCTGTCACTGATATTTTTAATTGTCTGTTTTCACTTTCCATTTATATAATATGATCTATTATACTCTGCAAGGCTTTGTTAAGGACTTTTTTCTTTTCCTCTTTGGATAAAGTTTTGTCAGATAGAAAGAATTGAATTAGTTGTATTTGTAACTTTATTTTCACAGGTCTTTATGTGATTCTGGGACTGTGGAAATTATTGGACCACTTGCATCAACAGTGGAGGATGTCATCCTAGTGTAAGCATTTCAATAGTATGAACAGGTTTTATGATTACTACTGGATTTGTTATAAGCAGTTAGACCATATATATAACATATGTATTTTGCATTGCAAAACTAATTGCATTTTGTAAGTTGTAAATCTATTGAAACTTGTTTATTATGGATTTTCTTATATATTGAAAAAAATTCTTTCGTAAGCTGTAGACACTTGGATTTGTTGTTTCCCTTCACATTATATATCCTCTATGCTTCATCGGTCATTTTACTTGAGCAAGAAAATATCTGTTGCTGGCCATGTCTATTCTTATCATTAGGCACTGATCATTAATGCAAGGGTCTGAGCTTAATGTTCAAAGGAAAAGAAAAGAAAAAAGATTTTTCTCATTGTATTTCCTTCATGACTATGACCAGTGGAACAGGATACAAAACATGTTCTCTTTGTGGTTCCTTGATTCATTTTGATTTGCATTTAATGTTTCAGGTATGCGGCAATCTTGGGTTCCTCTCCTGCTGATAGAATTATTTTGAAACCGGTAAATTTGTCAACCTTATTATTTGTGTAAACAAAATACAGGTCTTCATTGACAATTTTTTTTCTCTTGTTAACATTCAATCATTTCAGAGGCTTCAATCTGTTTTGTTGATCTTTGAATTGAGATGATTGATGGTTTCTGTCCTGAAGAACGGGCACGCTGTTTTAGGAATGTTACTGTATTTTAGTATGTGAAATGTTACAAAAGAAATTCTGCTGCATGACATTTGACATTTTAACCACGGTTTTCAAGAAGTGACATTGTATAATGTTTTGATTGTCATAGGGCTACAAAGACTAATTCAACTTTTTGGACTGAATTGATGATTCCTATTAATCAATTAAAGATTAAAGAAGCTACGGCTTAAGAAAATGAACTTCGGGGAAAAAATTTCAGGCAATCAAGGAATTCTATTTGCCCATTGAATTGAAAAAATATCATAATATAAAGTATATCAAGAGGTGTGCTTCAAGTGGAGAGTTCGAAATGGAACAACCAAAGAAGTGAATGAATTATAGATTCTATGGTTGTGTTATATTCTTTTATAACTTTCATTATTTCCAAGCATCAAGTTAAGATATTGCTAGTTTTATCTCTTGTACTGTATTTTGGCATGTGTCAGTCAAGGCTTAAAAGCCAAATTTTACAACTCTCAAGTATTTGTGATGCCGTACAGTAGGGAAGAATTGAAAAGAAATTGAGAAATTAAAGATAGATGATCCAAATCACATGGGAACACTAAACCAAATCACATGGAACAGTAGTCCAAATCACATGGACAATTCAACAATTAATCACAGAGTATGAAAATAATATTCAGTCTGATTTTATTCATAAACTGTTCAATAACAAATGAGAATCCCATATACATATAGAGAAAATCTTATTCTAAAGATAAAGACTAAATGCTAAGAAGATAAGAACAAAAAATCAGATAATTATGAGAGATAAGCCTAATCCTATTCCAACAAATCAGATAACCATGTGAGATAAGCTTAATCCTAATCAAGAAAGCTAACTAAGATAATAATTCTTAATATTTTCAATTAAATAGTTATTCCCATATCCCCCAATTCTTAGAATAAAATCCCTAATTCTAATCTTCCTCGTATTCCCCATCATTCTCCACCACTTAGAAAGAACTCGGCCTCAAGTTGAAAAATGTGCTAGTAGCAAGAGCTTTGAGGCGTGGAGAAACAAAGCATCGTCATGAAAGTTCGTGAAAGTGAAAGCACTAGAAGGTTAATTTTTTTTGCTTGAAACGTTTTTTGCCGAGGTACTTGAAACCAAGTAGGGAGGATAAACTCAATAGCAAGGAAAGGTGGATCCACAAGAGCCTCACTTCTACAAGCTACTTTATCTTCCTCTCGAACCGTTTCAACCACCTCAATGTGCTCAGCAAAGTCAGCTGCACAAGAAACTGGCTCAACCAGTGCAACCTTCACTGGAATATCTTCAGTCTCGTCGACTTCATCTTGGGTTGGAACCGGCTTATATTCCACAATATTCTCTTGTTGCTCTGTGGAGTCTTCCCCATCAGTGAGCTTTGAGTTATCAAGTTCGGGATCATCTTTCACTGTCATAATATCCAAGAGTTTGCACAATTCTTTACATCTTTTACTGTTTCTTTACATTCTTTCAGTACGTGGATTAGCTTCTCTCGAACTTGGGAGGAAGCTAATGGGTTTGACTTCTATTCTATCACAAGCTCGTTGTAGGCATCATACTTATCATAATTTTCGGAAGCACGATCATACTCAACACAACCATGGTAAGCAGCTTTAGGAGAATAATAATAATTTTTATAAGCTACTTCTTCATCATCATAAATATAATCACCATTGCCATTCAAAGCATGGACATCTCGAGAACTCTGCTCACACTCATACACATATTGGTGCTGCAATTCTTCAAGTTGTCAACCCAATATTGAAGTTCTCTATATTCTTCATACATACGTCGGGGAAGATAACACCAACCATACTTGATCGTTTTGGATTTCAACGCATCCAAGCGAGAATAAGCGATTGATAGCTGAGTTTGTAGATTTCAAATACGAATCTGAGTACGGTAAGACATGATATCAAACTAAAATACCTCAAACATAATTAACTTTTCACTTTCTGTTTTGTTTTTCCTTTTTTTGCTTTTTTTTACTTTTTCTCTTGTTTTTTTTTTCATGAAAAAAAAATTAAAGATGATTACAGTAAAAACAACCTGAATTTTTTTTTTGAACTGGCTCAGCTCGGCCTGACTCTTTGTTCATAGCTGGTGGCGGTGCCGGTGCATGACGACAAGGTTGACGGCAGACAGCAGAAGAAGATGTGTTTGGCTACTGTAAGTGGGATTTTTTTTATGGTGTTTTTTTTCCTCACCAGTGAACGAAATTAGGGTTCTGATACCACTTGATGTCGTACAGTAAGGGAGAATTGAAAAAAAATTAAGAAATTAAAGATAGATGATCCAAATCACGTGGATCTTCTCAAATCACATGGGAACACTGAATCAAATCACATGAAACAGTAGTCTAAATCACATGGACAATTCAACACTCAATCACAGAGCATAAAAATAATATTTAGTCTAATTTCATTCATAAGTTGTTCAATAACAATGAGAATCTCATATATATAGGAAAAATCATATCCTAAAGATAAAGATTAAATCCTAAGAAGATAAGAACAACAAATCAGATAATTATGAGAGATAAGTCTAATCCTAATCTAACAAATCAGATAACCATCAGAGATAAGCCTAATCCTAATCAAGAAAGCTAACTAAGATAATAATTCTTAATATTTTCAATTACATAGTTATTCTCATATCCCCCAATTCTTAGAATAAAATCCCTAATTCTAATATTTCTCGTCTTCTCTATCATACCACTTGATGCCATACACTAGGGAAGAATTGAAAAGAAATTAGGAAATTAAAGATAGATGATCCAAATCAAATGGATCTTCCCAAATCACACGGGAATATTGAACCAAATCACATGGAATAATAGTTCAAATCACATGGACAATTCAACACTCAATCACAGAGTATGAAAATAATATTTAGTTTGATTGCATTCATAAACTGTTCAATAACAAATGAGAATCCCATATATATAGGGAAAATCTTATCCCAAAGATAAAGACTAAATCCTAAGAAGATAAGAACAACAAATTAGATAATCATCAGAGATAAGCCCCTAATCCAACAAATCAGATAACCATGAGAGATAAGCCTAATCCTAATCAAGGAAGCTAACTAAGATAATAATTCTTAATATTTTCAATTACATAATTATTCCCATATCCCACAATCCTTAGAATAAAATCCCTAATTCTAATTTTCCTCGTGTTCCCTATCAATTTGTTAGGGAAAAAAGAACTCGATGGCTGTCCCACATCGAAAGAATGTGAGTAGGGAGAGTATAAGCATCATTTCGTGGCTCCAAAAATTGAGTACTCTTTTGGAGCTGACGTGCTTTTTTTTTATAAATAAAAAAATTATTAGAAAAGCAACAAGTCGGTGCACCAAAAAGCCAATGGCTAATTACAATGAAGGAAATCCACAAAATCTATAAGGTCTTCACTATTTACAAAGAAGTTCCCTCTAACTCAAAAATTGAGAGTGTTAAACCAACTATCTCTAATAATCTCTAGAGGACTCTCCACACCATCAAAGGCCTTTCGGTTCCTTTCTTTCAACACCATCCAAAAAATAGAATGTGGAATTAAGCTCAAAGATTTCTTAACCTCCTTGGGAGCTTTTAAATCATTCCAAGCCCGAATCTTATTTAACATGGAACCCTCAAACACCCAAGAGATTCTCATAATCCTATAACTCATCTCCTACAAACTTCTCACTAAAGAGCACTCTACCAAGAGATAAAAGACGGACTCGGCACAATGTTTGCAAATGAAGCGTCTATTTACAATTACTTTTGTTATGAAACGTGCGGAAATTATAATGAATAGTACGAAAAGCAAAGAGAGAAAGAAAGCAATTAAACACACAGATTTAATGTGGTTTAACAGTATGGCCGTTGTTCCACTCGGTACGCTACACTCCACTCCGGCATTAGTTTACTTTCTCTGTACATGTGTTCCACTCGATATGAGCCACATACTATAACAACTTTCTTCCTCCTCTATAAATTTTCAAGAGTTAGAATCTTCTCCCACGACACTTCCCAAACAATAAAATTAACTTTCTTTGGAGATCTTGAGCACCAAATTGCTTTCGAGGGATAGTTATGGATACCAATTAAAGAAGCTTTATCACAAAGGATTTTATAAAAATCTTTCACCTTAAACCCTTTAGATGGACATAGCCTCCATCTCATCACATCCTCTCTATTTCTCATCATTCTAGAATTATATAAATATTCTAGAAATATAGCCATCTCCTCTACTTCCCAATCATAAACATTACGGTTAAAAGGAATATGCTAAGAGACTCCATCATTAGACATGTAGTAGCAAGAAAGACCGTTTACTTCTTTATCTCTCACAATGTTGAATATACTAGGAAATTTATCTTTGAGGGGGGTGTTCCCGCACCAAATGTCATACCAGAGACGAGTGTTGTCAGTCTTATATGTAAACTTCTCCCTTCTCCTTGCTCACGTGTGTGCTTCTTGATAAATTCTAAGAAAAAAGTACTGTAGTATTCTTGCTAGTTATGACACTTGTAATTCAGTTATTCACATTTTTATGTAGCCAACCCCCTGTTTGCCAAACTTGTCATCATACGACAGTGCGAATGCTTTGGGATCATTGCGACTGGGAAAGTATACAGTGGTAGTTACTTTTTCCTTTCTTCTTGAAGTGGATTAAATTCAGTATTCTTTGATAGACATTTTTAGAACTTGATTTGTTCTGCAGTGGTTTAATGATGTACATTCAAATGAGATCTCTGATAAATGTGAAGATGCTCTTAACCAGCTGTCGAAAACCCATGGATGTGAAGTAAGTCAGCTTTTCCCATAATTTGCTTTGTTCTTGTCTCAAATTTTATTCTTACCTTCTAATTTGAGATAAAATAATTGTTTCAACTTTGGTGAAACATGATCATACTATACTGAGATGTTATTTTTACCTTTTTTTTTATGGTTTCAGACGGTAGAGATTGTAATACCTGAACTGCATGAGATGCGCACTGCTCATCTTCTTTCAATTGGATCTGAAACATTGTGTTCCTTAAATTCTGATTGTGAGGATGGGTATGTTTCATACCTTCTGGAAGGATAATTTTTACAATGATATTATAGCCTATTTACAACTGTGTGGCCTAGATGTAGTTTCAGTTTTTGGCTGTCAAAAGGGTTTTTGAAACAGTTTTTGGTAGATTTAGCGTTTGGTAACAAAACTGTGGAGCTCTTGCATCTGTTAAAAATTCAGTTTTTTAGAATCTATTTTTCTGATTCTTCCTAGAAACTGTATTTTTTGGGATGTTTGGCGTAGCTTTTGTTTCTTGGAAATACAAACCGTTTTGGAAACTCTACCATACGGTACCAAACCTATTCTAAATAATCATTTATCACTCCCTGACTCTCTAACAAGGATGATTATATACTTTGGATTTATAATTGTCTCCTTTCTTTTTTACTGTTTTTTTTAGGAAATGTGCGAAATTAACATATGATACTCGTACTAGCCTGGCCCTTTTTCGATCATTTGCTGCATCAGACTATGTTGCTGCCCAATGCCTTAGGTGAGGCAAAACAGTAAGAATATACTTCAGAATTTTGCTTTTCTAACCTAAAGAATGTGATGTGCATATATTAATAGCGTAATTTTCAAATCCTTACGCTATCTGATGCATATTATAATTAAAAGATGGAAAATCTGTAAGAGGTATAAGGTACAAGGAATATACTCTACTCTCTTCTGTTGTACTTATTCAGAACTTCCATTTCAACTCCATTCTGGATGGATTTTCAGTGGTATGCAGGATATGGAAGCCTGCAAATTAGTTGAAGGTCTGGCTATGAATAAAGAGAGTCAATGTGTAAGAGGATCCGCACAGATGATCCTGAAGCATATTGTAGTTTATAGGAGGATGGCATTGTTGTAGATGGTGACGAGGAAGCTATTTGTTATTCTTGGAACAATATTGGATATTATTTGAGATGCAGATAATTTGTTAACATAATCTAAATTTATAGCATGTTAAGCTCGTTTGGTATTGTGGTGTAGGGAGTGAAAAACGTGTTGGGCTCTGATTATCTCATATTTGGGCATTTGGTAAAACAGGAAAAAAAAGAAAAGAAAATAAAAGGTGCGCTTAAGGAAATATTTTTGAGTCCCATTGTCAATTTAAGCACCATCTGAGATGGGCTTTTAGAAAGTTGCATTTCAGGGGGCAGATATGAAAGTTGATGAAATATTTGAAATCCCCAAGTCACCCATACCTTATAACCTAAATTCCATCTCATTCCTAAATAAAATAGTTGAGATATTCCTTAGATTAAATTGATTAAAATTAAACCATGAGTTCTGCCCAGTATACTGATTTAATTTTTGTACATTTGAAAACTGAGTTCAAATAAATCATGATGTGTTATTTTCACTTCGCTCAAATGATCAGAAAACGTAAAACTTAAAAAAGAAGACTTATACATTCAAAAGTATTTACCTATAATTTCTTTTATTCGATTAGAAGTTCTCTAACTTTGCATCATGTTCATAACTTATCACATTAATTCTTTTACAAACATTTGCATGTTAGAATTAGCTTTTTTAGTACCCTGTTCATTTTAAATATTTTACATATTCACAGCACTTTTATAATTCATTTTACCCAAACACTCTAATTAACTAAAATTAGCTTCTTGCCGCAGCATTTTTCACTTACATTTATTACTATTCTAATATGTTCTGACTTGTTTCAGGCGAAGGATTATGTATTATCACATGGAGATTTTCAAAAAGGTTGATGTCATCGTGACCCCTACGACCGGGTATGTAAAGGCAAATGTTAGTCGAGTTATTAGTTCCTGGGAATCAAAGGATCATGATATGCCATAAATTTAATTAATGTATGGAATTAGATCAAGGTTGCTCCTTTCACAATATCATCTGAGGCAGCTTTTGAGTCTGATCAGATTTTTTTTTAGTATATTTTTAATAAGTGAGTCTGATCAGATATTAGGGAATTGACTTCTTCCACTCTTGACTGTGATCTGTTTATACACACAGTTATATTCAATTTTTTTATAATTCATTTGACTTTTTCTTATAGTTTGCTACTTTACTTGTTACCTGCTTATATCAGTTTGAAGCAGATCTTTTGTAATCTTTCTTTCAGAATTTGAGTTATACTTAAATATTCTACTTATGCATTTATCAAAGATTTATGGACAATTTTCGTGGTCAGTTTGCTGCTTAGTATTGATTGCTGTGCACAACTTGCATTTTGAGAATTCCGTTCTGTGAAATTTTATATTTAACTTATATTGTATTCATTGCATTACAGCATGACAGCACCCATAATCCCTCCTAGTGCTCTCAAATTTGGGGAGACAAATATGCGTGTTACAGGTTTGTCAGATGAAACTTTTGGGTTATCAATTAGCATGAGAGGAGCTTGTTTCTGTCTTTGTTATCTCTGTATGAAATGTTGCATTGAAGTTGAACTGGTGATTTTAGCATGTATAAAAGTAAAATTAACTTCTCAGTCTAATATATTGTAGTCTATTTACTACTGTTCATTTCTAGATCTTCTATTATGAAAAACAATTTGCCCTTGTAATGAGTTGCACATCATCAGAGCAGTTTCTTCTTTAATCATTTACTTAAGGTAGATGAATGTTATGAAGCTTGTTATGTGAACATTTGAACCTCATATGCATGTCATGTGACTAAAAATGGTGGATAAGTGGCTAATGTAAGAGAGAAGAAATTTTTCTTAGAAAATAGTATTAGGAGTAGCCGAGTAGGAGAGAAACAGTGACAGTGAGGGATTTAACCAAAAATGGTGCACAAGTGGATAATTTGTTTTAGCAATATTTGATTGAAATCACTAGTTTTCAGGATTAGTTATGCACTTGCACTCATGATGACCCCCTGATTTGTAAAATGACAAACTCGTATTAGGAAGTTATAGTTGGGCATAGATGAATAAATGTTTGTCAAATTTTTTAATGTTGGATATGACCATAGAAAAGCATATTGCATTTTGTTTCTTTAGGATATAGATAAAATATTAAGTTGCCATTGTTCTGCTTGTTAATTCATGCTATTATTCTATGTTAGAATTTTAGGTTTTCTGTTCGTTTTGCTTTATCAATGGGTATATCAATACTCTGCTATGCAGTAGGATTGTGGACAGATGGTTGTAGTTGTTCAAATATGTAGTGAGTATGATATTTTTTTTTTTTTTTTGGGGGGGGGGGGTGGGTGGGGGGGTGTGTGTGTTAACTGTTGGAAGACCTCATAATCCTCTTCACCTGAGGCAGGTCACAAATGGGTTGATTCATGCTATTATTCTATGTTAGAATTTTAGGTTTTCTGTTCGTTTGGCTTTATCAATTGGTATATCAATACTCTGCTATGCAGTAGGATTGTGGACGGATGGTTGTAGTTGTTCAAATATGCAGTGAGTATGATATATATATTTTTTTTTGGGGGGGGGGGGGGGGTGTGGGTGTGTTGTTAACTGTTGGAAGACCTCATAATCCTCTTCAGCTGAGGCAGGTCACAAGTGGGTCAATACATGATACTTTTGTCCTTTATTTTTGGTTAAAAATCAAGTATTTTGTCTTGCTTGGCAGTCAAGGCTATATTCATTCTTGCAGCTTTTAGTAGTCACTGCATATAAGTTTTGCTGCTTTTTGATTCAGGCCTTGCTTTTTTTCAGGTGATCTCATGCGTTTTGTAATTCCAGCAAATCTTCTTGGCCTCCCAGCCATTTCTGTCCCTGTGGGTGATATCTCCCTTTTCCTTTGAATTATTTAGTATGAATTTTTCAACTTGATTTTTAAGCATAGTAACATCAAGGGTACCTTTCCACAAAAAAAAAATCAAGAGTAAAATTTATTTTTCCTTGAACCTATACACCTTATGTCAAATACATTATCTACTTAATTTTTAAGCACAGCAACATCAAGAGTGCCTTTCAAGAAAATGAAAAAAACATCAAGAGTAAAATTTATTTTTCGCTGAACCTATACACCTCATGTGAAGTGCATTATCTACTTATTTATTTCAAGTACATTATCTACCTGATTTTTAAGCATAGTAACATCAAGAGTAACTTTAAAGAAAAAGAAAAAAACATCGAGTAAAATTTATTTTTCCCTGAACCTCTACTTGTTTATTTCAAGTACATTATCTACTTGATTTTTAAGCATGGTAACATCAAGAGAAAAAAATTATTTTTCCCTGAAACTATACACCTTATTTGAAGTACATTTTCTACTTGTTTATCTACTTGATTTTTAAGCATGGTAAAATCAAGTGTACCTTCTAATTAATGACACTGTAATTTAACCCATATTCTTCTTTAACTGTTTTGGTCACATATTCAATATTCAGGTTGGTTATGATAAACAAGGACTTCCAATTGGTTTGCAAATAATAGGCCGTCCGTGGGGAGAAGCTTCCATTCTACGTTTGGCTTCTGCAGTAGAGGTACAAGTTCTTGACGACTTCTTTCTCCCAAAGAGGATAAGCCTCAAAATAGGCACATCACCAATTTACCATCTTGTGGTTTCAGGAACTCTGCGCAAATAAGAAGAGGCCTGCATTATTTTTTGATGTTCTGAAGACAAAATAAAACACTGCAACCTAATTTGCTGGTTGAAGTTTCATCTGATATCCCTTTGCAGTAAAATTTGCATGAGCTCATTGCTGCTCCATACCGTTTTCACCTGCTTTGTTTGGATTTCAACTGTATTGTGCATTAGGTATATCAAAACAGTTTCTATTTGACAATTAAGTTTATCCTAATAAAAAGGGAATTTTTTTATTAATCCTTTCATTTTGGTTTTTCTTGGTGCATAGTTAAATTTAAAAAAAAAAAAAAAAAAACTAATTGAAAGCTTAAATTCATAAAAAAAAATTGATTAGGTGGCATTGTCAAAGATGGTATGAATCTTTGCTATCCTATACATCTTACTAACTTAGTATTAAGGGTTTGAGATTTGAGTTAAATACCGTTTGTTTTAAAACATTATTCAGGAAAACAGTTGTCACTATTTAGTGTTTGATAAAAACAATTATGAACCTTTTACGTGTGAGCTTTTAAAATCTATTTTTTAGTTTTTGATTTTTCTTGGAAATTGTTTTTTGGGTGTTGCATCTGTTTCTTGAAGCTAAAACCATTTGAGACTAGGCCAAATGGTACCTAAAGCGCATGACTTGCAAGGGGTTTATAAAATCCAAATGCGCCATACTTTTCAAATCAAGATAGGATTATGCCTTACCTTCTGAGCAGCACAACTCAGACATTTAGGTAAATATAAAACTTAAAATTCTAAGCAAAAGTAGCATATAGAAAGCCAGAATTTCCAAGAATGCTTAGCATCATATGGAGTAATCAAATATTAAAATGTTCCAACTTGTTCACCACTTAAACTAACGAATTTGTATTGGATCCTTCCTCCTCAAGGTTCTTATCTGCAACATCACTGGGTAGATCAAGCCCAGATGGAATCTTTCCAGGATAATTAGTCTTCGAGGAATCTGACCCCAACATACTGGAGAAAAAGTGAAGCCAATAAGAATCCTAACAAGCTCAAAATTGGAAGTCCAGTAGCATTTGATGAACAATCAACAAACTCACCTTCTGTCAACAATGACCATTGAACGAAGCTCACAATTTGCAAAGCTTCAAACACATTAAAATGATACTTTATTAGTTCACGAATAAGTTAACATAGCAACATACAAATTTAGACGTGGATTTCATGTCAATTCAAATTAGTATTTTTTTAAAGTGCATATCCTTAATTGTATATAATAAGTATCACAACAAGATGGTGTCTAGAGTCTCTAGAGAGCATTTTATCTCCGAGTACCGTTAAATGGGACAAAGAAGCACAAAGCACAGTAAATACTTTATAGTCCCATTATTTTGAGCATTTTTATAAAAAAAAATGGAGAAAAAGAAAAGAAATTCAAGCTGAAAAAAATTGTTTGCATTAGATCTTTTTAATCAAGGTTTGAAGGAAAACAAATTTACCGAATAAACCACATTCGATGAACAATAAGAAAATTGTGAAAGTACACTATAATTGAAGGCGCATGCATAACTTGCTAGCAGTCCATAGTTGAAGGGTGCGAATAAAGATATTTTACAAGTAAAATATGAGGCATCAGAGATGCTTACTGTTTGCTTATTTCTTTCTTCACAACCGGGTGACAGTCATTTCCAAATGCATTTAGTGTGTGGAACAAGAATCCACTGTGGGTAACAATGGCTATCTCTTTCTCTTTCCTTGTCCACAGCCTGCAAGTAAATGGTAAATTATGCTAAGTTCTCACATTATTTGCATACAACAGCTTCCTTGAGAAAACTGGATTGACAAAAAGAATAGCCAGACCTAATTTTCACACTTTTGGGAACCATGGGTTATTTAGTTACTATCCAATACAAGTTAAAACAGAAATAGAAACCTTTCTATGGACATTTTTTTTTTTTTTTTTAAGTTTTTATGGACATTTCATTCTGGTGAATATGAAGATCTTGAAAGAGCTGTAAACTTAAAAGGTCAAAAGTATATATGATAAAGAAAACTGAATCGTATAATACAAAAGAGGATACGACAGAATTCTCTTCTAGCTATGGAAGTTGAAAAGTCAATCTTGATGAAAGCACTCTGAACATAGTGTAAAATAATGAGGTGCCATAACGTTCTAACATCAGAATAAAACCTAGAACATTTGATGAAAAATCTCCTCTCCAAACATGCTAATTGATTTAAGCACTTACTGGTGAAATGCAAGATGTTCGGGGTCCAAGTTCCATGCAAGTCGCATCTACCATATCAGTAATTTGCTTTTAAATGTTAACGGTGTCTGATAGAATCAATACAGATCAATATCCCTAATAGAGGACTCACCAGTTCATAAACTTTAATCCCCTAGCTGCAACTTCTTCCTTTGTCTCTCTAATATTGTCCTTCCACAGTATGTCCTCATCACTTTCTACCTGAATATAAAACTCAGGAAGTCATTCGACATAACACCTATGAAGGTAAAAAAGTCTAGCATGATTTGCTCCAGGGTATAGCTACCAAAAGATGACAAGCATAGAAGTTATAACGAATACTCATTTCCCAGGTACATCTTAGATATATGATTACTTGCCAGTGAAAAGTCAATTGCAGGAAAAAGAAACTGATAGTCACTGACGTTCCTTCTTTTATCACAAGGATGGACTCCCTGCAACCAAAAGTATAACAAAGCAGTGTAAGGTGTTATATATGTGTATTAAAGCAAGAACCTACATCAACCATATATTCTCCTATTCTCTCTAAGAGAACACAATAAAAAATTAAAAAAGCATCTGGTTTAATATAAATCCAGATAGCTCCTGTTTTGCATAGAAGGGGAGTGAAAAATGAACCTTGAACCACCTTTCATTACAATAAATCAGAAATTCAATATCTTTTCAATCAAGTAGATAAACAGCCCGAGCTAGCTGAATCAAGGTTACATAACACCATCTTGAAGTCAACACAAGCAAATCAAGGTAAGATTAAAATTTAGAGGAAAAAAGAAAGGAGGCTGTTTGGAAACTTCTTGAAGTGGAATTCAAATAGTTTCCATGTCTACAGAAGTGAACAGAAGATGCAAGCTGATCATTTCAAAAGAGAAAATCAAAACTCGTACAGTTGTTCAAGCAAAGAATTGGCAAAAAACCGGTCAAGTATATCAAAGGTTACAAAATACTATCTTCCTGCTAACTGAGGCAAACAAAGTTAGACTAGCCCAGCAGAAGAGGCGCTGTTCAATAATTTTTCAAAGTACTGGTTGTCTCAATCAACATACTGTTTCATCAAACAGGCTTTCGAGAGTTCAGATGAACTTCAATAATCCTTTTTGCTCCCAATCAAAGTTATATAACACTGTCTATAAACTTCTCAAGAGAGACCAGCATAAATTAATACGTAACTTTTCTCACCATTTCCAACGGAGCATTCCATAAATTTCACGAGAGAGAACAACTCAATAAATCACTCTGCTGCTTGATATATAGGTAACCAACATATGGACTCTAAACTATTCTCTTATCATCAAGGAAAAATCACTTCTGGATAGAGCAACTAAGCTAGTGCATGTCACCATTATACTGCTTTGGAATTGCATCAACTTTGCACATTGTACGATTCTTTTTCCTTTTCATTTTATAGAAGCCAACATCTGTTGCATAGCATTTTATCAAGGTCATCTAATGGAAGTATAATGCTTGAACTCTTGAGCAGACAAATTCTGGCAGTTATTTACACCTCAAGCCGAACAATCAGATCAAAACCCCAGACAAAATATATGTTTAACCTTCAAAGAGGCATGCATATATATAAGGATTATTTACAATGACATCAATGACATTAAATACTAAATGCATGGGAAGAATAAGTTCCTTGGCTTGAACTGTTGGCGGTTCTCCTTCCCACCCAATGATGTATGCCCTAGTCATTTCAAGCAAAATGAACTTTTTCCCCTCTCATCTAACCAAATAGTTATAATAAAGAGAAAATTTGATAGCAATCTTTCACTATAAGGAGAACATGATCTATTAGCTACTGAACCAATCAAGCCTTGGGTGGGAAGGTCAATCTTTTGCCCATGAAATTACTATTTTCTCTAGCTGCCTTGAAGTAATTACTCCATCAGCTTAACTTTTTCCCAATTTGCAATAGTACAATGCTGAAATCTATTAGTAATAATGTGATGTTATATTTTTTCCCTCAATTGTGCATAATGTCTTGTCTTGGAGTTGTAATTTACCATTGAGTGGAAGGAAATAACAAGAAATAATGAATAAATGTTTGTTGATTTTTGGAAATGGGACAAATAGTTTGGGATAACCAAAATAAGTAAGGGTGGACGAGAATATTGGGACAGATGGACTAGTTATCAAGGTCAACACCCAGTTTTACGAGACTAACAATATGAATTCTCACCGCAGGAAAAACTAACATATTAACACGTACCAAATGTTCTCTACAAAGTTCTACGACAATGATTGGTGGGGAGTTTAGACTTGATATTGCGGCACGGGCACTATTTCCTGCATTTGCTACCATTAGAGGTACCACATCCATCCTATCAGTGTAGCCCTCACCACCGAAGACTCCAACAGCTGTTTGCAATGTCCTACAAGTCAAAATGACCATAATTTCATGTACACAACATTCTAATAATTGTTTAATAAAGCTTAATTTTTTAATATACATCCTAATATATATAAGTAAAGAAGAGAAACTATATGAACAAATTTTTCCCCCAAAGGGGTATTAAAAGCCCCTAAAACCTTATAATTAGTCATTCAATAAAATTTGTTTCATAAATTAACATTTTGAAAGAATTATGGAAACGAAAAACAGAAGAGAAATTGCAAACAGTTGCTTCCTCGTCTGGCACATACAAGTTATGGAAAGATATGCCCTCCCCAAGTAAAAAGAAGAAAACACAAAATAAATCCTCTTCAAAGACTTTATAAGCAACCTGATGTAGAATAGGAAAAAAATATTGATTATTTTGGGATTATCTTGTAATTAAAATATTCTTGGAGATCAAGTAGTAGTATTTTAGGAAACTTAGATTTAGGCAGTTAGATATTGATCATGATTTGATTTACTTTTAAATAATGTTTGGTGCACTCTATTAGTGTTTAAGATTCAGACTTGATTATGGAATTTTGAGACTTAACCTATCTTTCAGTTTCTCTCCTAGTTTTGTTCTTCCACCCTTTGTTCTCCCTCCCTTCTTTTCTACCTAATCTATTTTCTGTCTGTTCTCTGTACTGCTTCTCTATTCTCTTTCTTTGCTTCTTCTCAGTCTAATCTACCTGCTTCTCTACTGTTTCTCTCCTTTCTCAATCTATTTCTTATCTCTAAACTATTTGTCCTACATCACAACCATAATATGATTTCTGCATGGCAGTCAGTCCAAGCTGATCAGAAACTAACATGATTAATGAAAAATCCTTAACAAGAACAAAACACACTAAGAATAGATGATTGTCATGTCAGAAGACATTCATGAAACATTTTTAGTAGAAATAAGAAATGCTGACATCAATACCTTAGCAATGGGGATGTAATGACTAAATCAATCCTCTTAGAAAGCCCACATGCATGGACATGCTTACGCAAATTATCAACCTGTAATAGTAACAACAAGGTTTCATACAAGATTTTTCAAGTATAAGGTGTTCTGTTCAGAATTAGCATAATTTGACCTAATTTTTTTTTTCCTTTTTCAGTGTATTCTGCCTATAACTATAAATGACTCATTCCTTACCTGCTGCCAGCCCAGTGGGGTGAGTTGTGCATCAAAATATTCAGGAGACATGTACGCTTTGTAGTTCTTATCTCCATTAACATTGTGGATACCCTGTGCATGCCTCACCTGAATTTATCATTTTATAAGACCACAATGCCTTTATTTGCGAGCAAAAGCCAAGAAAGAAGGCAATCTTGAAGGTCCTTCAAACCAAATATGTAGCAGCTTCAAATCTGCGATAGGTATAGTATTTATATTGAAAACAAATTTGATACCCACCAGGTGAAGGGTTTTGCAGCGGTGCAATGGAAACAAACTTGGACCAGCTCCACCCTCCATGTCTGCAACTGAACCTAATGTTACTAAGAGAAGTAAGTCAAATACTTGTTAGAGTACATGCAAAAATTGATTGAGAACACTATCTGGTCACATTACTATATCAGTAACTTTAAAAGTTCCTGCTAGCAAGCCCAGTACCAATGGACCAAGGAGCAAGTTTAAGAACAGAATCAACTAACCTAAAGTTTCTACTATCAAGTCCACTTCAACATCATCCGGAAGAAATGAATGAACTTCAGGCTCTTATAGCGCCTTCAGTTGCACCTTCAATTTTTTTTGCTTTTGCCAGGGCACTTCTATAAGAAACCCCACTATTTCTAAGAAACCCCGATTTCTTGATTTGGTTCACCTACTAAGGACTCAAACATACATGATAAGAACCACTCGAACCCGAAAGCTAAGCTTACTAGTTCTGGACCAAAACTAATCTATGTAAGTTCTTTCTTATATCCCCATGACATTGGATACCAACTCAAGCGTGAACCTCAATAGATTCCAACTGTGCACACCAATTCACAAACCAACAATAAAAACGCCAAATAGCATGCAAATACATGGAATCAGAATTTCCAGCATCTACCAAGTTCATCAACTACCGCATTACTTAAAACGTTTCACGATCATACAACTGAACCAAAATCCCCACAAAGTACCATAAATTTACAATTCGTTGCTCCTCCGATCTTGAAAGTAAAAAAATCTGATCTTGAAAGTAAGGGAAAAAAAAAAAACTAAAGCACCACAAGCTTAAATGCAGAACCCAAACCCCCCACAAGTGAAATCACCACTATTTACCCTTGTAAAAAAAAAATGAAACGGCAAAATAAACCAAAACAAAAAAAGAGGAAAAAATTGAAACAAGACCATCCAACAATTGATTATCAATCAAAATTGTGTGTGTACACATACATATATGTATGTATGTATCTACGTATGTATATAAATAGAGAGAGATTATAGGGGTTGGGGGGTTTTACCAGAGAGAGAAGAGAAGCAGAGAGGAGAGGGAGGGAACCGAGTGGACGGAGAGAAGAATGTTACAAAAGTGCTCCTTTTCTGATGATGACTATTCGTTGGACTGAAACTATAACTAATACCGATTCTCATCTTCAAAATCATGCTGTTTTTAATTAATTTTTTTTTTATAGTAACCCTTAGTGTTAATATGTAATTATTTGGCGTGCCGTTGTTCTGGATCTCCCTAATCCCTATTGTTTTGTCTGACGGTAGTTTCCTCTTTTCTGTCACAGTCAGAGAGAGCGAATTGCCCAAAAGAAAATGCCTTTTTTTTATTCCTTTTTAAGTCATCAAGAATTCAAGATAGATGGTTTCGCTAATCAAAAGTTTACATTTTTATAATCAAACTTGTTTTGAAGCCTTGCCATGAATTAGCAGTATGTATTAGATTTTGTTAGATACTATGACTGCCCTAAATATATTTCTTTTATCATTTAATTTTATATCATTATTATATTTGGTAATTTTTATACACATAAAAGCTTGAAGCAGATGGTATTCACAAAATTTAACTTTTATATTATTATTTTAGATTAGATTAGAGAATACTTCGCATTTAATATGTGAGAATTATATAATGACTTATAGAAATATAAACTTCAACTTGTTTATTGACCCATCATTTTTGGTATAAATGATTTTTATTATAAGTTTTTCTTTTCTTCTCAAAGAAATGATTTTATAAACTTTTTTAAGAGATAAAAATGATGTTTGGTACAAAAAAGGTTAGCTCATCTAAAATTAAAATAATATAAAAGTGCGTTTGATTTTAAAAATGGTATCGTTTTCAAATTTTATTTTCATAAAAAAAAATATGACATTAAAATTATGTTTGATAATCGAAAACATAAACCGTTTTTTTAAAAATCAATTTCAAAATCATTTTCAATAAAAAAAAAATATTGAAAATAATGAAAACGCAGAATTGACATATTTTTAAATTTCTGTACAAAAAATCTCAATTCGCACTCGGCTCAAGTCACCAAATTATCACTTTATTCTCATGTGAATTTTGACAATCTCGACAATATATAGAACCAAAGATTTTCTTCTCGAACAAAATGAGAACATTGAGGGACAAAGACGGAGTGGAGAATACCATGACGCTACCAATTCATCGTCGTCGTGCCAAGCCTCGAGAAAACCACCACCGTTTTTGTTTAAAAAATTTTGATTTGCAAAGGGTTTATATAGAAAATGGACTCACCTATACCCATACTGTACGAAATCCATGTCCGACGTGGTGCCAATACTTCGGACTCGGCAACTAACGAAACTCACGAAGCTTATGCATGAGATCAAAAAAGAAAAAGAGATGAAAGAAGTGCATGAATACGGAGAATGAAGAAGATGTAGAAGATACTCAGATGAAGAGTTAGACAACATAATGATGAGAGTGTAACAATTGAGTTCGATGGTAAAATTAATCTGACATGAAACGTGGCACTCTATTGGCCTCTCATTATTTGATTTCAATTTCAATAGTAAACAATTGTCAACCACTGCCAATAAACAGTGCAGCAGCAACACTGAAGAAACAAAAATTGTAAAATAATCATTAATACTCCTATCATAATTTCTTGCTGTTATCGTAATCATGTGTATATATACTTCTATTAATTTCATTATCATTGTCATGATTTGTATTTATATTTTTTAAGAAAATATGCAATTTAATAGATATGTGTTGAAAAATACTGTTTAATTTAAAATAACACACCAAAACAAATCGAAACCGAAATATTTTATTTTATTAATTAAGACAATATTATTCGATAAAAAATTTAAAATATTGATAAGAGATTATTTCTCTATTTCTTTGTTGTTCGCACAACTCTCCAATTTCTTCTTCATCATATTATTTTGAGAGGTAACAATGGCTCACCTCTGTACTAGTCCTTATACCAGTTAGCTTAAACCTCTCTTTTATCTCTTATGCTCTGTTGCTAAGTAAAAGAAAAACAAGAAAAGATCTCCAAGAAAAAAAAAGAAATAAAAAAAAGAGAAAAGATAAAAAATATCACGATGCAATGTTAAATTTTGTTAATCAATGGTAATTTTATTTATTAATAGTGTAAATATATAAATAAAAATATTTCACCTTAATAGTTTACTAACAATAATTCATCATTTTCAATTTTTTTCTCAAAAGAAAATAATATCACCAAACACATTTTCTCTGTTTTCATTTTAAAAAAAATAATTTGTTTCACTTAAAAAAAAGTTTTTAAAATACAAAAAAGAAAAAATAAAAATTGTTTTCATTTTCTAAAAACAAAAAATAAAAACAGTTACAAACTCTAACTTTTTTATAATATTTGCATTCTCTAAATGTATGATAATTAATAATAAGTCAATTTAGATAAACTTATCCAAAATATAATTGTCTGGTATAGATCTGACCCCTTCATTTTATTATTTGTAATCAACTCAAGTTTGGATTTTATATTTTATTTAGGTCCCAAGGTCACCTGTGTTTAATCATGCTCAAAGTTTAGGGGCCTCAAAAGTACATATGTAAAAGGATACTAAGGTAGTGAGCTTGAGCTCGAATCCACAATCATTGAATTTACAAAATATATATATATATATATATATATATATATATATATATATATATATATATATATGAATTTTTCGGTAAGAAGAAGATCGAACTGTCTCCAAAATGAAAACCCCAAAGGTAACCAATAGACCAAGAGATCCAGGTCTCCTATATAAAGTAATGAATTATATGCAGATATAACGTTGTGAATTCAAATTCCATGAATCCATATCTTACTTGAAATAAGATAACTTCATTCGGATCAAACTAGCAGAGCCACTTCGGAATTTGGATTCTGAATAAACAAAGACAGAAATCCCCTGTCCAGTGTGCTTCTTCATTGTCTGAAGGTAATCACCCAATAAAAAGGTAGCAAAAAATCTGCAGCATTAAGAGAACACAAAAATTAGACAAAGACTTGAATGAAATTAGCAAATTGATTTCCTTTGCGTTCACATTAGCCTACCAAGAGAATGAAACTAAATAGAACTAAGATGACTTTGTAAACTAAGCTTGAAACCAAACTGCATATTTCGGTTAACCAATGGACTGGAAGCCAAATTGAATTGAATTGTAACCCAATTTCAATTTCCCAAGTGTACCAATTTTCATATGAATTCTATGCAAGGAATATATACTGATGGTTTTTACAAGAAAAATTATGCCCCAAACTTGAGACAAGGGTCACATTGGATTAACATTACATTAATACAGGCAAACAGAAATGAAATGAGATTTATTTATCAGGGAAAGTAAATGAAACAAGATTGAAGAGACAGAGAACAACTAGCAAACCCCACCTTTTTCCCCCTTTTTTCTCTCCCTTGAACAAAAATGGCATCAGCTCATGTGGGATTGTACCTTACTAATAATTGCAGACAAATGGATGAAATTTTGACTGTTCAGAGATGAGGTTGCTGCTATTTCAAGGAGCCCTTTGGATTAAGAGGTCCTCTTCCATCTGAAAGAGAGAAAATAAGCATTTAAGTGTGAGAAAAAGAACTAAAAATTGCTTAGTTCATTCCGGATTAATGAGTCATAGTTTCATGATCGTACTTGGGATAAATTTCGACCAAAAGCAGAAGACCTATGGCCATCTAAGCCTCTCTCCAGCATGAATTAGATGTCTTCCTGCAAGAGATAAATCTAATCACATCTGAAAACCCTGACTTTTCTCCTCAATCATGGACTTGTTCGATAATCATAACTCTACCATGACCCTGGTATCATTCAGTAACCATTACTTCTGATAATCTGAAGCTAGTTGACCAACTCCAAAAACCCGCAAAGGCTTTATCATCTGCCTACAAACTTCAGACATGTTCTCCCTCCCAATATGCCAAATTCCAAACATAATCTTCCAAAAGCGACACCAATAATCAACTCCATATTCCTGATCTACTAGAATGCTTCAGATACTCCAAGAATCTGATCAAGATTCGAATCAGTGCTTCAGACAACCAACCTCTCTTCATCCTTTCCAGGGACTGCAACATCTTCCCTCATCACATCAGCATAATCATCACTGATACGTGCCCCTGCCTGCACAAATAGTTCCACTACCGCAGGCAACATACCATAGTACCTTTTCAAATCATTTACCAGTGGCCTGCCACTCTCAAGATCTCGAACATGCCACACGTATACAGGAGGAATCAAATCATCAACTGTTGCCTCTTGCCATGCATGCTGCCCATCCCTCATCTGGTGCTTGTAAGCTTGGCAGTTCCTTACCCTATGACCCTTAGGCCCCACTTGGACCTCAAGGCAGTATCCGCAAGTTTGGACAGCATATTTCTGCATAAGTCTGGAGGCTCGTGACCTTAACCTCTCCCAGGCCTCCATGCCCTGAGCAGCAGTTCCTGCACAACAGAAATAATCTAATATGGAAAAGCATTTTGCCAATGTAAAGCACTCCAAAATCATATCCTGCCTGGCAAAGAACTTTGGCAGTTATGGATTAAAAGAAACATTAGAAAAATTCAAAAGACAACCTTGTATATAATTGGACTGCAAGTCTATAGACTTAATATCTTTTCTTGATTTCGCTCTTTTCTGCCAAAACCCAAATGTGTTTATGTCTTTTCCAGGTGCATCTTCTTTGGGATACCTCCGCTCGAAATCGATAATCCTACCAGCAACACTATAAGCAGGGAAGACCCTTCTCCTAGTTGGATATTCAGGGATGTCAAAGCCAGCTTGGACACACAATTCTACAATTGCTGGTATTAGATCAACTTGGAGCCGCTCATTATGAGAAACAGCTCTTCCTAACCTGTCATATAGATGAAAAGATTCCACGACAGGCAAAACATGTTCTACATCCCCTCTTTTCCAACTGTGCTCTTTGCTTGCTAGGCTACCAATGACATTGCATGTCCTGATCTTATGTGGTGGGTGACCAACATGAACTTCGCCACACACACTGCAAACATGAGGAAGCAATTATAATGAAGAAACTTCATGAGGACCCATCTGCCTAGGTAAGAGTAACAAATTGGTAAATATTCTTTAAACTTTTACTTATAAAAAAAAATATTCTTTAAACTTAATTCTTTTCAATAAGTTTTACGTTAACAGTTCTCCTTTCAATTTGGGTTCCTAACATTGCACTCTAAAAGAGTAGTCACTGTAAAGGCAACATATATCCAGATCATTGTCTATGTAATGTCCATATTATCTTTCTACAATCTGGTGATTGAGTTATATATGTGGAGAAATTGCCAGAACAACTCACGGCGGCACTACCATTAGGAAATTACTTGTAGTTATTGAGCTTTGGTAACAGAAATATCCAATAGATACTGACTAAGCAACATTTTTTTTTCTTAGACCTATACAATGGCAATCTCATTCTTGTCCCACTAAAGACCCCTAATTTGAAGCTTCACCAACCTAAAAGAAAAGAAAAGCTCTATAGTTCTTGTAATTCTGCTTCCTTTCCAATTATTTCGAAGGCCATGCCTCATAAGAGCTCTTGAACATTGCTCATAACTTTGGTAACATACATGATATTACAAGAAACTGTTCTTTTACCTGCATGTATATATTGCAATACTCTTGAAAACCCTTGAAACGCAAGTAAACAGTTCAGATCTAGCAGCATACACTTCATGAGCAACTGGAATTAATTCCTTAACCAACAAACCATTTTCAGGAGGCCGTAGAATTCTTTCATGAGCCATCTGCTTCTCTTTATTTTCCCGTCTAGCTCTACGCTTGAGATCATTGACACTTGTGACCCATGGCTTCCGCTCAGTTCTTTTAAGCTTCCTTGGAAGCTCTGTGCAAGTTGGCCCAGTAGAGAACAAGCAACAGGAACGCTTTAATATATCTATAAATACTGAGGTTGCAGCAAAGTTTCGTGTAACTATCTCATGCAGGTTTGCAATTGTTCGAACTCTTCTAGACAACATTCCTGCTGACAAGAATTCAATCCTATACTCTGAAATATATAATCAGATGAAATTAGCTATAGAAAAAATGACATCAAACTACAATGCCTAATTCAGAAACCCCATAAAACTGTCAACCACATTCTGCTGCAAGTCTGCAACAGAACTGTCATCAATTAGGTGATGTAACACGACTGGTTCATATTCATGTATAAGAACAACTTTTTTCTTCCCCCACTTCTTGGGTGATAAGTAAGCAATTTCTTGTTTATATTTAAGGATCCCATCTCTCTCATTTCAATGGATATTTTCTATTTGTTTGATTTTCAGTTTATGCTGTTTCTTGAGATCAACTATCAGATATAACATAGATTGAAACTGAAAACTTTAAGCTAAATTATGAATTTACTCCTTGTACTTTGGGGTATTATTATTTTACTCCCTAAACTTTCATTTGCATCCATTTAATATATGAACTTTCAAGTGCACAACCACTATGTTAAAATGATTATAACCTTATTCATTTCAGATAGTTTTATATATATATATATATATATATATATATATATATATATAAACATCAACTGTGCCAGTTGAGCATTTTGACAAACAGTTTGTGAGCAAAAGCAGGGGAAAGGGTACTACAAAGCAAACTTGCTCTGGTTCAACACAATAGTAGAATTGAAAGTTATATCATGAGTAAAAAATAAAAACACCTCTGAGTTCATATTGCAATTACACTTGCATCCCTCTAGTTTGAAAATAAACACTTAAATCCCTCAATCTTACTGGAAGTTGGTCAAACTAGAATAAGATCAGTCAAACATGATGTAAACTTATTGACATGACATTATTATTTCTTAAATACCAAAACCACCCTTAGGTCTTTATTAAGAACACCTGAAGGATCATCTAACCATAGTCATTATTTTTCTTTTCCGTCTTCAACACCATCAGCGGACTGACGATATTTTGGACTTATACAAGCACTTCCAGCATATGCAGCATGCACATGAAACCATATCACAAGCATTATTCAATTACCTAAATCTTGTATGTCCACTGAATATGGATTATGATGTATGAAAACATTTTCTTAGGCAAACTCTTGCATAGTCATCAATTATCTAAATCAGTTGCACATGTCAGATTTCAGGCAAAAATTCATGTTCATATATTTTTTTTTATAAGTTTTATTTTTGCATATCTTTAATAGTCATTAATTTTTTTCCAAACGTTTCAAAACACAGTTTTTTTTTCTGCAGCACCCTATCAGTAGCTTTGAGAAATCCAGATTTTTTTCCACAACTTTTGCTAACTATAAGCAAAATTAAAATTTTTGCGGTTGAAAATGCAGATTTTGTCACCCACCACAATAACAAACGTACAAACGTAATCTTACAGGCATTACAATGTCAACTGTGCAGTTGTATCCTTGTATAGTAGAATCGAAATTATAATTTTCCCTAATATTTGAAAATAGTAACTGCGTTTCTCAGAAATTATCCATGATAAAAATTAAGTTCTCACCTTAGATCAACGGCATAATGGAAGATAAATCCAAGAAAAACTGCAGAAATTGCTCCAGTAATTTGTAATCAATAACACGAGCAAAATAAACCTACGATTATCTAAGACCAAAGTTGTTGCTGAAAGAAAGAGGAGTCCATCGAAATTTACACGCAGCGTGTATAGACTTTCCGTTAGGTTTAACGAGCTTTAGCAAACTCGAATCAGGGGCAAAGCGAGAGAAACTGAGACAGGAAGAGAGAAGAGAGTGAAAATTTACAGCCCGTCGGTGCCGTAATTTTGGTGAGAGCTTGAGATAGAAACAGAGGCAGAGAATTATGTCGAAGAAGATTACAAGAGGGTTCCGTTTGGGACTTATGAGACTGGGCTCAGACTAGGACTGAGGCTGGGCCTGGGCTTTTATACAAACTTGTTTTATTTTTAAAAAAAACTGATCCAGGCCTTGGCCGAGGCCCGACTGGATAGCTCCTTTTCGCCCCTGATTTACGAAAATGTTATTTTTAAAACCAATTATTTAAAATAAATAAAAAAACCAAGAGAGATATATGGTTTTGCTAATGCCTCTTGAAGAGTTGAATTTATAGTTTGCTGGGCCTATAAATAAATGTTCAATTTGATGATTGACCACCATGCAAACCAAAAATTATTAGGTAAAATTCATTGATTAGGTTTTTTTTTTTTTGTTTTACTTTAATTTTGATGCACTTGTATAGATTAAATTACATCATTGATCCTCATAGTTTGTTCTTTTGATCAAATTAGACCTCAAACTTCCAATTCCATCAAATAAGTCCATAGACTTTCAATTTTATCTAATTAAGTTTTTTCGTTAAATCTCCCTTAGGACCTTGACCTCATTGTTTATGCTACAAGGACGTTTGTTTTGTAAGTCACTTTTTATGATAAAAAAATGGGCTACACAATGAGAAAGCTTATTCCTAGTATGCGTAAGGTTTAATCATTAGTTTTTTATGCGAAGACAAAATTTTTTACTAATTAAACTAATTGACACCCACAAAATTTAGGAAGTAACTTCATTGACATGATTATTGGTCGCGCTTGAAGAGTTATCAACTCATCTTACATTTTGCACTCCACAACTTATCTCACAAGTATAAACCTTTCGCATTCAGCTAATTGTCTCATTGATATTTCATAATAATTGAAAATTATCTCTTGAGAATCCCTATATGAGATCTCATGCCACTTAATACCAATTGTCACATGATTTTTTACTCCAAAAGTATCATAGGGTCTAAACCTTGGTTGAGGTAGTGTCATTAGATTTGGCGGCATAGTAAAATTATTAATATAATTTGGTGTTACAAACCTATAAAGTGTAGGGCAGCGAACATGCATCTGATAATATAATATGTATTTTTCTTGAAAAAAATATACTTTTAAAAATCATATGTACTATTCGTTATGCTCTTTCTTGCGAGTATTCTAGTGGCCACCTAAGACCTTTGAGATAAGTAAAATGTTCTCGCAATGTGAGCACACATGAGGAAGAGAGTGAGTTAAACTCAAACACAATTATGCACTCAAAGTTGACGTATGCTTTGATCAATGCTTGAGCAACTCTCACCAGACAATCATTTCATCCTTACTTGACTATTAAAATTGAAAGGCATTCGTTTTGAACAAATTAAGAGTGTTTTTATAGAAGGTTTTAAGAGTAATTATCCTAATTTTGTAATAATTTTTAACGGAGTTAAGGATAATATAAATGGGTAATTTAATTGGATCAGATTGAAATTATGATAACTTTTTTAATGCAATTGAAAATCTGGAATCAATTTGACTAAAAGAACAAACTACATGGACCAATGGTGTGATTAATCCTACTTGTGTTGATGTTTAAATTAAAATGATTTGAGAATTAATGTCTGCGTTAGATGATTAAGGCTCATTAAGCAGAGCATGCCTCTAACATATGCTTCATTATCAACAAAAACTTTTCACTTCTCCCTTCCTCGCTGGGAGACAAGAAACAAAATCATTGGAGGTAACCTTCCCTTTTCTCCTAGTTTTAATAGTAAGTCGGTTTAAGGTCTCTGGCTATTTTCCTTTGTTACAATCCTAATTAACAGTTGAGATATGTAGTGGAAAATTTACAGTTTGGTATGATTTTATTTATAGAACTTAGTTCATTTTTAAATTAATTGAAATTAAAATTTATTTGTAAATAAATTTTATACTTTATTTTAAATGAATTGAAGTTAGAATTCATTGGCAAATGAATTGAAATGAATTTTTATGTTTGTTATATTTTTATTAAACTATAGAATTGAAATAAATTGTATGTTTGGAATCAATTTTAAAATTTAATTTATTTTTCAAATTTTACTTAAATATCTTTAATATTCTTAATGTTTTTATAATACTTTTTCCTTTCACTGCAAACAAATAATACAAAAAACAATTTGAATACACAATTAAACCAATTGTAATATTAATTAATAAGAGTAAAAAATAATTTCAATACCAAGTGTTCACTTTATTAAAATAAAAAATATATTTGCCCACAAAGCTTCTCAGAATTCTTCTCCGGTCACGGTGTATGAGCAAAAAATAAGAAAACAAAGCTTCAAATACGATGTGTTGAAAGCATGGAGAATATATCAACAAAGAATAGCTATTGAGAGAACGAGAGAAAAGTAACAAATAGAGAAATGACCATAAAAATAGAAAAATAGAGGAAGATAATTTTGTCCTTGTAATTTAATATAAGCCCAGATCTAGAGTTCATTTGTTGAAAACTTGCTTAATTCAACTTGAATTCATTTACAAATAAATTTTACATTTTTATTAGCAAACCAAATATATGATCAGTTTCACACTTCATTAACAAACCAAACAAAGTAACTTACGAAATTCAATTGAATTCTATAAAAAAAAAATAAATTAATTTAAACCAAATAGAGTGTTGGGGATAAATTATAATCAATGTGAATAGAAGTAATGTGTTTTGGCAATTGAGTGAAGAATTCAATTTCCAAAGAAAAGAAAAACTTAATGAATATTGAAAAATGATATATCTACATTTTAAAATAAAAACACCTTTTATAATTTTGTATAAATTATAATTGCACAATCTAAATTAAAAGTATATTAATGAACCCATAAACCCAACTACGATTAGTCTAGATGGATAAAGTTCACATAAAAATCATGTGATGTGAAAGTAGCTTTGTTTGTTTACATTCAATTTTTGACAAATGATGATACATTTTTTTTACCAATTTAAACTAATCATGGTTGGAGTTTAGAGGTATATTAGTATACTTTTAATATAGAAGAGTGCAATTGTAATTTGTACCAAACTATGAGAATGTTTTTGTAATTTTTACTTTAAACTATGACCGGTTTAGAGTAAAAATGAAAAAAATAAATACAGGGAAAAAAATAAATAGAGTGAAAAACACTTTTTTATTGGTTAAAATAAAATTGATGTTTTCTTCGTATAAATACAATCATTTCAATTTTAAAAAATTTGATAGTGAAAAGTAAAATAAACAATTTTTTTATTTTCACTTTTCCATCAACTCTGTTGATGAAATATCAAATTTTCAGTTTATCATTTTTCTTTCTTACTCTCTTCTTTTCTCACTTTTTTTTCCTCACATTTCTCTCTATGATTTACTGCCATTAGTAAAACAATTTTATCTCATCAATTCTCAATTTGTGTTCTATATCCCATAATTGATGGAATCAAGATTTAATTGAGGACCAGATTTTCCGTCGAAGATTTTTGTGAGATCATACATTGGTAATGCGAGTCTGACAAGGATTATCCATTGACATCAACCGCTCCAAGCAATCAAGCATAATTAGCTAATTGCTCCAAAATAATGGAGGAAAAAGTGAATCATCAAAAGATCACTAAGGAAATCATCTAGTAATGAAAATTTCTTACCTAGACTGAATTCATAAGAAATACATGGACCAGAGTCATGGGAGATGGATGGACTGAAGACAGCGGACATCGTTTGATGGCATGAGAAGACTGAGAAATTATTATCATCGAACAATTCCCAGTGCCTCCGGTCTATCATCTCCCGTGGCTTGTAAGAATTTCCCTTGGTAAATGCTATGAAATCCACTTCTATATAGACGACGCATAAATAAAAAGAAAAATCAGTTGAGAAAGAAAATCATCAACATGCTCAGAAACTTTGAGATATGTTGCTTATTGTGAGTAATGAGAATTCAAGAACAACCTCTGCCTCTTGCTTCTAATCCGACAGTTTGGCGCCACAGAAGAAGAAGCAATTCTACTTAGAAGTACACTCAGAGACTGTTTAACTGTGCTTACTGAAACACCATCTTCACAATCCTTATTGCAAAGAACCAAATTGCTTTTCATTCTTCCACCAACACTGGTAATATCAGCTTTAATTGTGTCAAGTCTTAAGCCTTTGAGGACACGAATGAGCTCTGCGAAAACTTCTGGCTGATCATCGCAGCAAAGGGAAGCCCTGAAGAATATGTTTTCCTTGCTTTTTCCAGTGTTGGTGGAGCTTGTCACATCTTGAGCAAGATTATCGACGGTTACTTCATCAACTTCTGTTGGGATCATGAAGGCTTTGCTCACTTCTGTAGCTTTTCGCTTAAGATCCTTCACTTCTTCTATAACACTTCCTAATAGAGCTGCCTTGTCCATCTGCTTCAAGTAAAGGAGAATCAGATCACAATCTTATTGATTGCTACAATTGTTGAAAACAGAAGATGTAACTATGATTGGTAGAAAGGAAAATTGAGAGAAAATAAAAGTGAGTGAAAAACACTCTTCTATTGTTTTTTGTAAGAAAAAAAAGTGAGAGGACTGATATTTTCTTCTCAAATGTACAAATCAGAATCATCTCAAATTGGAAAGATCAGAGAGTAAAAATTGAAATGAACTAATTTTTTTTGTCTTTTTCATCTTTTCTCTCACTTTTTTCATAATCTTTATCAAACATATATTGAAAACATCAATTTTCTTATTTTTTTTTTCATCTTCTCCTTTTCTTTCTCTTTCCATCTGCCTTCGTCCAAGTTTTCTTTCCTACCAATTAGAGCCATAAAGGAAAATCAGCTAACCAAGAAAATCTGAGCCTAAAGAGAAATAGTTACCTTATCAGACTTGGGGATTAGTTTCCTAAGAGTAGCAAGCTGTGCATTAATCCTGTCCCGTCGCCGCTTCTCAGCTTGGCTATGGCTCTTTGATGTTGATGCAGTTCTATCTTCTGCAAAACCTTCAACTGGCACTGACCATGAAGGAAATCCATGAAACTGGATTGAATCAGAGACAGAAGATACATGAGGTGGTAGTGGCCCTGGAGCTAGAAATGGAAACTCATTGTTTCCTGCAGTATTGCAATTAGACAAATTTGCACCTTCAGCCCAGTCATAACGATTAAAATTCTCCATGGCCAAAAAGAAACTAACAGTGAGAACCGGTTGTTCTAAAATTCAACAACAGCTGCCCCTGCTTTTTATCAGGCATCTATGGCTATTGTATCTGCACTAATAATGTGTGATCTTCATTATCTTGATCGTTATTGGTGTGATATCTAGTACCCTTTTTAATTGGTCAAATGAAAATCGTGTTTGGCCATATCCGGCTGTCACCTCAGTATGAATTTTACTTTACTGAGCCTTTAAGGATCATGAAGCTGAGAGAAAAATGAAGAAAATTTGTATTCTAGCAGTGCATTAAAACTCCAATGCTCAATAAGATTGGATAAATACAACAATTCTTTGACCATATAATAGTAGTAGATAAAAAGAAAAATCAGCCCTTTTTCATCACAGAAGGGATGATGCTGGAACTATCATGTGTTGAATTTCTGCTAACTAATGTTTTGTAAGAAAAGGTGGTGTCATCCCCACATGTGAATCAGATACAAATATTGGGTCATGTTATATCATTGGACATGACTTGTCTCATCCCATTTTAGTGTGAAAACTCAAACACAAACACTTTTGAAGAGGAGAGCGAACCTCATTCATCCCCTTCGGTGGATTGTCCTACCTAATTTTCTGTTCCCTTATACTTATCTAGCAACTGTTATCTTTTCCTTATTTTTCAGAGGAAAAGGAGTGATTGAACCCACAATCAATGGCTCCATTACGCTAGCTAGTGGCTTCTCTATGTCACAATCATTCAACTCTTGATGACAGTACTTTTCTCTAACTCCCCCTAATCTCAATTATGCTGTTTTCATCTAGTTCTTTGGATTATTGGGTGGGGTTCCTTTCGTTTGGCAACCAAGAAAACTAAAAGAATTGTCCCTGTAGATAGACTATTCTCGGATCCACCTAGATATCAACTACTACTACATATCAAATTGATCACAAAGAGACCCACTCATATTTGGTGGGTTTCTTTGTCCAGTTTCCATTTGTTTCCGTGTGATTTAAGATCTAAGTCCGACTGTCCTGCACAAGCAAACAAGAAAGCTTCAATTACAATCACCAGTTTGCCGCTAAGTAGGGCCACAATAACACTCAAAAACATTTTAACTCACCATAAAGGACTTAAAGATTGATACGACCTCTGATCAACCACTCATGTTGCAAGTTTTCTTTCAGGATTTGAGTGGTGTCAATGACTTTATATTTTCTTTCTACCCAATCCCATTTAAAAAAAATGATAAGGTTTTGCCGTCAGGAAGTGTCACAATGAACATGCGCCAAACCTAATTGTCACAATGAAGAAAAGTCAGAGGAAGAAAAAGGGAGAAAGAGAAAAAGGTAAAAAATGAAAAAATAAAAAGATTGAATGTTTTCTATCATTTGTTTGAAAAATATAATGAAAAAATGAAATGATAAAAGAAAAAAACAAAAAAAAAAATTTATTTTAACTTTCCATCACAATTTAGAAGGATTGTGATTTGGACATGTGAGAAAAAAATCAATCATCCTATTTTTTTTCTTCTACTAGACGATAGAAAAGTATTATCTACTCGCTTTTATTTCCTCTCACTTCTCGTTTCTATCGATCATAATTTAAAGGTTTTGTCAAACAATCTAAAGGCTAAGTAGGCAGCCATTGTACTTTTACATAAACTGTTAAGAGATAAGGCAAAGTATAAGAATAAAAAAGATAGTAATTTACATAAAAGACCATGGTAAAAGTATATAATACACATGATAAACAAGCTTAAATCATGGGGGTAAAGTCATAAACGTTCAACAAGGTCCAGCAGACGCACATGCTGGCCTCACATCATATAATGATATCATTTCCATTTATGGAACATTTGAACAACTCATGATACATGCAATTTCGCACACAAAACATAGACTTTACAGAAGAAGGTAATCAAACGAAATGCTCATATGTAATGCTAATACCAAATCAGTATGTTTGAATAAACATGCAACTTAATTTTCCGTTTAGGAATTTTCAAGGAAATTTCACTGCATAAAAGGATAAAGAAAGCAACAAGCGCAACAGAAGCAAAGCACCTCCCTGGGATCGCTAACATGTAATTAGCAAAGTATAGTTGAGAGGAGATTCAAAAAATGCAATTCTCCAGCTAAAATAAGCTTTGAGAGTAAATTCAACAAATTAACTAGCTTCTATCGTATTATTTTAACTAGTTGGGGGTGGGGGATTCAGAAGAAGAGCTACCAAGGAATTACAGGCATAAAAATTGAAAATTGATACATAAACGTCAACCAAGCAATTCTTTGTACATTCACGTGTCTTGCCTCAAAAACATTCTATGAAAGACGGGCATCTAAGGTACCTCCGATAAATATGCCTTGCTACCTTCAATGGATGTATAGAGAAGGCAGCTCATTTGAAAATGCAGAATTATATTGCACTCCACCTTAGTACTCGTTAAAATGTATTGCACCAACTTTCCAGACTACGTAAGTTGTTGCAAACATCACTGTGCTGATAAAAACAAATGAAAAGGCGATGATAAATAGATCAGAGCCTCCTGGAAACTGAAAAGTCAAGCCTTGCTTTGGCATCCCTCGCTTACTGTCATCAAACAAGTTTATAGGAGCTTCGGGAAGGCGAGATCTCTTCTTCCCCTTATCACTTTCCCTTAGAGCATCCAATACTTTACTGCCCATTCCTGACTTAGATGCCTTCGTTTCTGTATAACGGCTGAGAACCCTGCCTGCCCTTAATCTCTCTCTCGCTGTTAGTGATGATCTTTTTGTTGTAGACTGCAAGCTAGGAGACAAAGATGCCTCCGGCTTCAGATCCGAAGAAACCACCGAACCATTAGTAGCCTCAGTGGTCCCTGACTTGTCGTCAACACTAGTTTGTATTTGGCTATTTCGTCCAAGAGAATCCGAAGAGGGGGAACTAACAGTAGAAACTCCATTATCAGAAATTGATCTCTCAGCATCTCTAGTACCCATATCACTGGTGTCTGTGGCAAGACGATCACTATCTGCAACTGAAAGAGGCAAGATCCATCTTCTTTCCTTTAAACATCTCCTCATATTATACACACGCAAGGGGGATGCCAATGGGGTGGGCTTTGATGCTGGTGCTTTGGCTGAAGATCTCGACACATGCTGGTATTTGGCTTGCAGCTTTTAATGGAGAAACACTTTTGTAAATAATCAGGAATAGTAGTCATCAACACATGTCTAGACCATATTACATTAAAGAAACCATGAAATATTCTCATAATTTAAACAAAAATGCATTTATATGCAGGTTTCCATTCCAAAGAATCTTGAAAACATTCATTCCTCGGACCTTATTCATCCTTATTACTCTTTTTGTCCCATATTGTTTGTCATGTTGCACTATTCATCCAATAAAATGATTAATTTTTTTCGTCAAATTTATATTAATAAATTATCCCTTTTTTTTCAAATATACTTTTATAGAATATATTAGTTTCTAAAAAGTATTTTTTTTTCATAATTTTAATTCAAGAAAAATAAAGGTTAAAATTACATCAAAAAAGTCAAAATGAACAAACAATGTAGGATAGAGGGAATAATTCATAGCTAGAAACAGCCTCTTAAACTATTAAAGATAAATCAACAAGCATGGTGTATTCCCAAATGTTGCATCTTTTCAACTACTTCTAGCAGCGTTCTTATCCTTTTAATAAAAACTAATTTAACATAGAATGGCATATATGTGCTTTTTCAAAGGGTAATGAATTTCACTTCTGTGACTACATAGCTTGACCTAAATTCACTTCTATGACTAACATATCAAGCCCCAGAATGTATATCAAAATTTTAGCAACAAAAGACATACACCATGAGAAAAAAGGAGTAAATTTCCAACAGATAAATGAATTCACCACGCTAAAGCATAAAATAAAAAAAGTTTGCTGAGATTTGATGCAAGAATGAAGCAAAAACTTCACAGTAAATTACATGATTTTTAAATAATAATGGTATTTACCACCTCAAAACCAAATAATCACATCCCAAAACTAATGAAAAACAAATCTTTGGAGCTAGATTGAAATAGAAAGGGGGAGACAATGTTAAAGAAGGTTAGAGAAATGAAATCGTTCTCTCATATGCACATTCTCATCAATTCTGCCATTATTGGTCGAAGTTACTAATGCATTGTTTGCAAGTTACTAGTAAAATATCATGAGTTAGTAATACACAATCTCACAAGTTACAAGCACTAACACACTGTCCAAGGTGGTTAAAAAAAGGGTTGAACTTGGGAGCTGGAATAGCATTACTCATTTTGATAACCTAAAAAAATTAGACGAGTCCCAAATATTTGGAGTACCCAACAAGAAAACAAAAGAAAAAAATCATAATAAAAATTATATCTGTATGAACCCTAATTTAAGGTCCCAACAGTGATTAACCGCCCATAAAGAAAATAAGCTCAGTACAGGGGACACAAATCTCATGTTAACTGGAGTACTTGGAATTAGCAATAGAGTTAGTTTCTTTTTTTCTAATTTAAAATTGTACGATTTCTGTAGTATTTCAGCTCCTGAAAATCTCATATTCCATGTTAATTAACTCACAAGTTATTAATAAAAAAGGATTGAACTCGAAACAAACAGAACAGGAAATGAAGTTACAGTAAATAAATAAATAGTACGGAGCATCCGTTTTTCTTATTGTGATAAAACATAATTCAAACAATAATTTATCAAAGGATCATAGACCTACCGTTGAATTGAAGCCAACGATTGAATTTAGAGAAATTGCCATTTGTATTGTTGTCGATTTTTAAGGCCCAAACATATGGAAGAGAAAGAGAGAATCCAAGCGCGCGGGTGTTTGTGGCAATGAAGTCTCCAACCGAAAGAGGAAGAGGATGAGATATTTGCTCATGTCCACCGCCATTTACAGCGCGTGAATGCCACGGAAGAAATGTCCCATTAAAGAAAAAAAAATGACTTCACAACTTATTTATTTACCGTGAAGAAGAGGATGTACCCTTTTTTCCTCCATTTTCCTCAAAGGTTAACAAGAATTTAAACTGATTTTTAATTTAAAATTTAAATAAATGAATTTTTAAGATACCACTTCAGTGAATATAAGCATTGTCAATTTCGCCATTGAAATTGTTTGGGTTAAAAATTATTTTATTGCGATAAAATGATAAAAATATTTTTTAATAATATAACATGAACTAATATTTATATTTAGCCTATGCACAAAAGACGTAACACTCTTTATTCCAATGTTTTTTTTTAAAATAAAAATAATAGTCTAAGTTATAATTTTGGCTAAAAATCATTAACTAACTTTCACTTTGAAAAGGCAAAATAAAATATAAATTAACTTTTAATTCTCATTCTTAATTATAATAATCAAAATTTAAAAACAATAAAAGTAGCTAGCAATTATACTGGAAAAAAAATCAATTGTAATTTTTGTGTAGGGACAAATTATTAACCATGTGACAATCGAAAATAACATATTTCGTAGTTACATTTTGGAAAGATTTTTGCTTATTCATGAAAATGATATATTTTGAACTGTCGGGCAGAAGAAAAAACAAATTATTCAATCTTTCTTTTAATTTGATGTGATTTTTAACTTTTAATTTTAAAAAATCTCATAAACCAGATCTAAACAAAATAATTTCGACAATTTGATCCGCCCAATGCCATAGGAAGAAAATATTCATTAGCGATCAGCGAATTGGTTTAGGATACGGAATGAAATTAAAATGGAAGTAAATAGAAGTTTCTTGTTCCATTTTTTTAAAGGATTTTTTTTTTTTAAACTAAATCCCTTTTTACTTAAAAAAATATACACTGACAAGTCTTCTGAACCACCGGGCCCAAGTATTCTGCACATCTCATTGGCAATTTAGAGTCAGAGAGAAATAATAGCTGAATATATATATATATATATATATATATATATATATATATATATATATATATATATATATAAAAGAAAAAAAAGAGGAGTCCTACCGTCACTTGATGGGTTGGAAATACCAAGAGTCTCGACAGTAAGATTCTAAATCAATGAACGGACAGAATGTTAAATCACCAGTGCAAGAATGATTGACCCTCCTTGTAGTGCAGAAAGATTCTCCTGCATCAAATCTAGAGATTTAGCCGAATAGATAAAAGAAAAAAGGAGGTAAAAAGAAAGAGAAAAAAGATGTAAAAGGAAGGTTTACATATAAACACCTCAGGTTCAAAATTTACCTGGGACTTCTCACTTATTGTTTGAAACTGAATCCAGGAATGAAATGAAACCAAATGGGGAGAAAAGGAAAGAGTTCAAAAACCATCTCATATGAAAGTTCCGGAGAATTTCCTTCTAAGTTTGTAGCTTTGGAACATATATCTTTAATGTACTAAATCGCGGTTTCTCTTTTTATTTTCTTTTTTTAACAGATAATGGACACGAAATAGATGGCCTCAGTATATAAACTTACAGCAAGGGATAGTCTATGCAGCCAACCCATATACCATTTGACAGACCATGTCCAGAAAAAATTTACATTCAAATACCATAATTAATAAAATGTTGCACAGTGAAACATAAAAAACTTAACAATAGCACTGAAGCATACCTTTGCCTTCCTACATCCCGATCATTTTTTTGGAGTGATGGGCTGCCTTTGCAGTTTCAACACCTTCATCAGTCACCAGCAATTGGTTATGAATTGTTTGTTAGAATGAAAAGACCCCAAAAGCAAAGTAATTTTAACAGATACAGGTCAAAACAACTGCTGAATTTTAATTTAAACTATTTGTGAAGCACAATTTATTCTTTCAGCCAGACAGCCACTGTAGTAAGTGTAAGATCAAATCCATTAACAGCCTAGAAGTTCTTTAGAAACAATAATTTCCTTTTTACGTTCCCCATAAATCAAAATAGCAGAAAAGGCCCAAAAAAGTTCAAAACTTCCTTTGTTTTCTGTACCTTTCCCAGAAAGCAAACAGATTCAGATTTACAAAGTTGTTCAAAGTTCTTCACATCAAACATCACTTGAATAAACTCTTCTAACACCTAAACCACAATCTGTTGAACATCTAAGCCACTAACTAATTTTCTTTTACAGATACTAGAAGGCAAAAGTACCATAATATCATCTTCGCGGTACAAAAAATTTCACAGAACAGAGCCTAACAAAAAGAAAAAGGACCAAGTCAACGTTGATTCAAGAGGTGGAGCAACTGACTTAGGTTTGAACCTCTCAAGTGGTCCAGCTTTCCTATATTTTTCCAACATATTAATGTTAACACCCTTAGATCATAAAAATGAACCACAAAACAATCATATCTAAAGCTTATAAAATAAATATATGTGCAATTACATACACAGACACAGAAATAAATTAACTACAATACCAACAAAAACAATCAGGAAATAACCAATTAGGAAGATGCTTACCTCTTGATTCTGCATTCGTATTTCCACTCTGTTTCCATCAATTGAGCCCCCATATATTTTTCTTCGGGTAGAAAAAGTAGAGAAAGGGAGAGGAATGATCGAGAGTCACTTAAATAGGAAAGACTAACCAATTTTATTGCCCAGTCATATCATATAAATTTTTTTCACCACAATCAATTTCAAAAAATAACCCCCTTTCACAGAAAAAGATAACAAAAAGAAAGAGCTGTTTCAATTTGTTATAAAATCAAAATTCCTTGACAATGCTTCATCTACATTTTCCCATATCTGGAAAGGGAAAAACAAGAAAATAAAAATAGAAATGAAACTATAGCTCCTCTACTCTTTAAGTTAAAGTTAGAAAATTTGTTATATGTGGCCTGTCCATCATTTGGAAGCATGGCATAAAACTGGTTGAATTGCGGCTTTGAAATCTTCAAAAAATCTTTGCTCGGAAAATTTGCCAGCCCGTCTCCTTCCAGCTTCAGCCATCTTGAGTCTCTCGGTTTCTGGCATCCTCACAATTTTCATTATGGCATCTGCATATTCTTCAACACTCTGGGCAAGAAACCCAGTTTGTTGCCCATCTTCCTCTAAAACTATGTCCATCTTTGGACCTGCGGAGTTATGGGCTGAAGAGAGGGGTGGAGTAATATGAACAAAATCAGTGCGACATAAAAGCATTAATCTGACAGTAGAAAACAATATAGCTTGGTTTTGAAAGAAAAATCCTCAAAATGCCCACCAATTGGGATGGCACCAGCAGCCATATACTCAACAACACTAATGCCAAAGTGCTCATCTGTCATGGAGTGGATTCCAGCAACAGCACTTCCCAGTAGTTTCACAAGGCCCCTGCAGTCCATAAATGACAGGCATTAAAGCTAATTAACGAGTTTGGAAATATTCTTCCATAAAATCTACACGCTAAAAGATTGAAGAGAAACCGACAGGAGCCAGTGGTGTACGATTCACTATAATTCACAAGCTTAGAAAGAAATTCTTATAGTTAGGACTTACAAATATTTATGATCCAAGTATGGATAAGTTCCCATCCCTTCCCCCTCTCCAAAACAAGGATTAAATGAGAATTCAGCACCAAGGCATAATCACTATACTTAACAATGCAGTACTGGTGCTAAATAAGCAACCATGCTAAGTATAATACCAGTATAGAATTTCAATAATGCTACTAGCCTTCAGAAGTTAAAAGCACAGAGTTTAACAGTATGCAATTAGTGTGGCCATATACCATTAATTAGCATACAAAATATATTATTTTGGATGTCAGCAGAAACAAATCCATAGAATTCCAAATAAAATTAAATGGCTGTAAAATCAATGAAGACTTAAAAGGCTGGCACAAACCTGTACATCACGTTCTTATAGAATTCCACATCCCCATCTACGTTCAGTTTGACAGCTTCTTCTTTCAAATTTTGCAGTCTTTCTTCATCTGATTTATTTCGACAACTGCCCACAAACTGGAGCTTGGGTCTAGGCAAGTCTGCATCTAACTTCTTGATGGCAACTGAAAAAGCCTCAAGTTGAAGCATATGTGCCTGAGATGCAAGCATCAAGTTGTAAAGAAAAAGATGACTGATTCAGGCCCAAAATACGAGCCACTAAAACTGTAGTACCTTGTGTTCATAAGTGTTATAGAAGTATGCCCACCTTCTCTGGACGAAATTGAGCAACAGATGTAATTTTTGGAGAATCCGCTGGTCTTCCCAAAGGAAGTACCTGTATATTTTTCAACTTGTTAGCAAATTCACAGATATTTTGACCTAAAATGTTAGCAGAAAGACAGGAGTATGACGTATCGAAATTATATATATGTTGGCATAAGAGAGACCAAAAATGCCGAAAGAAAATACATACGTATGTAGATATTCGATGTGCACAATAAACCAACCAACAGAACTATTAAGTTAAAAGAATAATTAACCTGAAGTCCTGAAGTATCACAAGGTGGATAGACTCTCTTAATACGATCTGGAATTCTCCAAATATTTTCAATATGGGACTGAGTCCATGAAGAATTGACCAGTGCAAGGTGTGCACAAGAGCCGACAGCCCCATATATCCAGCTAAAAAATGTGTAATAGATGATTTTGCACCGGGATAGCCATTTGCTGCCATAGGGGGAAATGTTAGACATAAGTACAAGCATAAAAAAACCAGCTAGTTCAATTAAAGACACCAGTATCTCGGAAGGAATCCACAAGATCTATTAGAGCCCGTTTGGTTCACAAACAGGATTATAGTGGGATTGGATTAGGATTAACATGGAATGAGATAAAGGGGGTTAAGGTTGCGTTTGTTTGCACTTAATGGACCACTTCATGGCACCACATCTGACCGTCCATGGCATCACATCGGGATCGGTCAGATGTGGTGCTATTAAGTTCATTTGTTTTTTTACCTCTTAATGGAACTTAATGAGTCTGATCGAATCTGACATAAAATTGAATCTTAATGGCATATGAATGGTATTTTGGATAAAATTACCCTTAACCATATTCTTGGCACTCATCATCAGTGGTGATTGGATATTGAGATCCTCAGTAGAGTCATCAGAACCTACTAACCCTGGTTCATAATTCCACTTGAACGAGCCATAAGTACGGGTTGTATCAAAAGCATATTCATCATCTTCAGCATCTTGCCTTACCTAGAGTTTATCTATGACTTCACTTGCGTATTCACATATGAAAGTACTAGCGTGAATAGAATCCCACGACCGTAGGCCCCAACCTTATCATTTGTTTTTAAAACTTCCAAGTGAACCTTTAAACCAGTTTGAGAAACTTGTTTTTAATTTGGATTGATAATTTATTAAATTTTTTCATGTACTTTTGTATTGGTGAATTTGTTTTTAATTTGTATTTAATTTTATTGACTATTTAAGCATTAAATTAATAATATGTATTCATTGTTAACCCAATTTATTTTTATGTTTAAATTGGTTATTTAAAGAAACTAGGATTATGGTTCAATACATTAAAAAAATAAAAAAATAAACAATTGGGAATGTTTTTGTGATGAAACATGCAAACTTTGTTCAGATCAGTAATTGAATCTTATTTGCAACAAACAGTCATGTTTTTAACAGTTAAGAGGGTTAAAAAAAAATACATATATTCAGATGTTTCAATCAGTTCAGTTATCAAACAGTTTAAACACTTAACCATTTAGTATTCAGACACCGCCTCCTATTAGTTCAGCACTATTCAGATGCTTATTCAGTATTCAGCACTTATCGCCGAAAAAAAACAAATGCCACCTAAAGTGGTAATACCTTAATACTATATTTGGTTCATGAGATTGCTGGATTGGGATTAAGTGGGATAAGAAGTCTAACTACCAAAATACCTTTACACTATTTATCATCCTTAGCAATCTCTAATTTTTTCACAAACCCTAAAATTTCATTATTATAATTACTTTTATAATAATAATAAATTATTATTTTTATCATCATAATTATAATAAATATTATTATAATTTATAATTTATAATCATAATTATTATTATTAATATTATTAGTATTATAATTATTATTATCAATATAATTATAATTATAATTATTATTATTATTACTATTATCATTATCATTATAATATTATTATAATTAAAAAATAATATTATTGTCAGTATTATTATAATAATATTATAAATACTATTATATTATTATAATTATCATAGTTACTATCATTATTATGATAATTATTATTATTGTTATCATCATTAAAAATTTATTAAATTTAGTATCATAATAATAATAATAATAATAATAATTTATTATTATAATTCCTATTATAAGAGTAATAAATAATAATTATTATTTTTATCATAATTATAATAATTATTATTCGAATTACCATAATAATATTTTTTATAATTATAATTATAATTTATTAAGAATAATAATTATCATAATAATAGATATTATTAACATAATAATAATTATTACTATCATACCAATCAAAAAAATATTATTACTATCATAATAATTATATTATTAATATAATAATTATTATTAATAGAAATATTATTATGGTTTAAGACTAATTTTATCTCACCTTCATCACACGTGAATAGTAAATCCCTCCGACTAAATGAGAGATAACTATTCACGTGGATTAAAATAGTCCATTTCCACTTAATCCCACCAACCAAACAGCTCCTTAGGGTATTAATGAGGGTTCAGGAACAACCAGATAAATCAATGAAGCCTAATTAGACCTTAAGGTTGCTCTAACACCAAACGACACAACTCATCTATCCTGATGAATGAGTAAGCGAGGGTGTCCTTTGAAGGGTGAAGGGGACAGAGCTTTCAGGAGCAACATTACTTTAGTTGGTACCACTGCCAAATCTCCAATACGAACCCTTATTAATGAGGATGACTCAAATAAAGTTGAACCAATGCTGAATTGTTGATGGGGAAAAAATGTGTTCATACAAATCGACAGAAAACTAAGAAATTGGGCGTAATGCAAGTCAGGGGAACAGGGTTCAAATGCTTCAATCATTTCCAATCCCCCATCCTAAGGTGGAAAGTGATGGACTAAACATCTTAGATCATCAGAAAATCATCACTATTTTCACAATTTCAAACAATGCTACAAATCATGAATGCATGCTTTGAAAACAAAACATGATGTAATAAAGAGAAGTCAAACCTCCGAGCAACTAAGGCATTATTATTATACATCGAGCTCCTTTCACGAACACGAGATATCATGTCTATATTGATTGTAGGGTAATGTGTATAGCACATAACTTTGCATCCAAATAATCGAGCAAGAGGATACGTAAAAGCATATCCACTGGTATCAAAATAATATAATGGAGTGAACTTGCATAAAGCTTCCCATGAAAGATAGACTGAACCAAAACTTTGCCCAATCATAGTGAAGCACAGGTAAGCAGTTTCTTCGATCCATTTCCTTTTATACAGATGAACAACCTGTGCATCAAACGAATGAAACCAAAATGAACAAACATTTAGAAAAAAAAGGAAAATAGCAACCCAATCAAATTTTGTGTCGACATATAAACAGAGTCACACGAAGAGAAAATCAAAAGTCCCAATCATGATAATAAAAATCCCAGTTAATTAAAGACAGCACATGCTCCACGTCAAAACTCCAATGTAAAGTGAAGATGTAAGTGCCAGTTCCCAATTAAACCTCATCTTACATCATAAGGTATGACTTAGAAGGATTTCTTGTGCCATAATTACTTAATCCTATATCCTGTGAACAATAAAGTCCTCATCCAGTGCTACCTCATTCAACCATAAAAAATTTCTAATTGCCACCATTCAGATTGCTAGAATACTATGTAAGTATGAACTTAGTTGATCTACAAATTCCTTGTTTTGAAAAAATTATTCCTTAGGATGTGATCTTTGCACATTTTTGTTTTCCATAACCTGGAAGATTAAAAATTCTAAACCATTTGGAAAAAATCCTTCATGCTAATCCATATTTACTTAAAATGTCTTGACAGTTTCACGAATAGTCAAAACAAAATCCCTATATTTAAAACAATTCCCAAATATTTCCACCAGTCACAAATTATTATAAATTAGTACTTATAAAAATGATTATAAATTAGTACAGCATCACGGTGCTTGTATGACGTCTCAAACTGGAAATGTAAATTAATTCTAAACTAAACACTGAATGAAACATTCTCCTTTAGCTTTGACTTCTAAAATAACTAGTCTGGTTAACAATTGACGGATGGATTTTGAACAGCATTACCTAACTTCACAGGTAGACTCGGAATATTCACCAAAAAAATTAAAATTAAGAATATAAAACCCAATTAGCCAAAAACACATCTCTAGCGTATAATACAAAACAGAGCTAGAACTGGATCAAAACCATAAAAAAGAAATGTCCCGTCAACGAAAAATAAATTAACAGTAACCAAATTCAAAAGCCTGAATTTGGTCCTTGTTAGTTGTTACCTTAAGACCTAAAAGAAATTTTATGGATATACAAGTCGAATAACAAAGCTTTTCATCACTAAAAAACCCAAACTAACGATAACCCAATTCATAAACCTAAATTGGGTTAGCGTTACCTTAATCAAACCACATAAACATACACATAGGTATTCGTATATATATACATATACATATATATATATATACATATATACATATACATATATATATATATATGAAGAGAGCGAACGAGAGAGAGAAGGCACCTTAGGAGGGAAAAGAAGCTTGACCCCAAAGCGATCGATGGCGCGACGAATCAAGCTATCAGGGGAGGCATCGTGATCTCCAGTGAAGACAACGCAGTAGAGATCGGGGCTCTCTTCTTGGAGAGCTTTAACGGCGCACCAGAGCACCCTCTCTCCACCCCCACCGTCGATCGTGTACGGATGGAAGAACCCAACGGCTCTTTTCCTGTTTTTTCTGCATTGATTACACGCGAACAGAAGCTCAAGGCTATGGCCGATAGAGATGCGAGTAGAATCCAAATTAGAAACCCAATTGCCATGAATGGATTTTTGAGTATGTTCCCTTTTATTTAGCAGATGAATGCGAGAGTAGGGACTTATGATGACTCGTGTGAGGGTGGTTCCTCTGTAGTCCTACTTCTCATCTAATCCAATTTACAGTTATTTTTTAAAGGGAAAATCTAATTTAATTTAAACTAATGATATGACGAAAGATGTTGTAACAAAATCCAATCGCATGTAACCACGTAATTTTCGTTAGATTCATAGACAAATACAACGTACATAGAGTAAATTTTGTTTCACATTTCAATTTAAGTCCTCGAGAGTTTTTTAACACATCGTTGTGTTTAAAAATCTTAATTTTCAACTTATAGCATGTTTGAGCTTATTTCCTAATCTTTTGTATTTTTCTTCTTGTCATTATCACATCATATATTTTTTTTAATAACATAAAACTTTAACTGATATTAAAACATTTCCTTGCATGGACAAGTAATCAAAAAAATAATAAACTACAATTGAAAATTATTTCAATTTTAAAGACTAAACTTTTACATCACACTTTGAAAGTAATTGTTTTTTTGGAAATGATGTTCAACAAAAAAAATTTAACAACAAACTAATAATTTATTAATCAAAGCATCAAACTAAATATTGAAAATACAAAGATATCACCGTCTCCTCCAACGCTAGCTTGCAAATCCAAACTATAACAAAAAAAACTCTTCAGAAACTGGAAAACGCCATGACCAAATCCGGAAATCAACCCGCACACGACAATTACAGTTGCTCACCAGTAGATTAAAATAAACTAAAGACGAATTAGTTCCATAACATAAAGCAAAATCAAGATAGCCTTGTAATATTTCTGAATACACTTTTTTTTTTTTTTTGACAATTGACACTAAGTGGGTCGACTTTGAAAAGTGAGAGAGATAAAAATAGACAAAAGGTGCCGTGAGCTTGTAAGTGACTGCGAGGCGAAGACGAGAGAACTGAAAAGAGAGGAGAGCAGGAGCCAAGAGGCATGGGCCATGGAGTATGGAAAGATCAGAGATGGAGAAAAAAGAGCCGAAAGAGAGACGTTGCGTACTAGTTTTAACTTTAGGGATTTTGATTTTTCGGTATTTACTTTTTAGGTAAATGATTTGGTTTTGGTAACAGAAAAGTGACTCCGTTGGGTGACAAAAAGTACTATCATATTAAAAATAAGTTTAAAAGTAACATGAATTGAAAAATCAGATTTTAAAACAAATATATGATCAAAAACTCCTCTTTCAGATGCATCATCTTAACGTTTTAATTAAACCTCTTCATCCTAATTTCGATGACTGGACTAACGGAAAGTCCAACTAAATGCCGGGACACCACGTTGAATTAATAAAACTCGATGTAAAGGGAAAATAATAATAAAATATTGCATATGTTTATTAGGGATAGATGAGAAAAAATTCACTGCAAATGAGTAATGTGTCATCAATCTGGAGCTTGGCTATGAATTGTACAATAGATTTCACATTCCATTCTCATGGTGTGGGTTATCTATTCAATTCATATATCGATCATACTTTACGTGAATTGTAATAGTATTGTGAGCTTATGTATGATGATGTGGGTAAAATATACCACCCAATCGGAAATTGACTCATGACCACCCACAAGGGTAATTAAGTCATTCATATCCTAGAAAAGATAATGCAACTGACCAAAGAAAGGGAATCTAGAAGCTCCTATTACTCGAGGACAAAAGAGTAATTTCATCTTGGAATGCCCACCATTTTTACCCATTAGAGTAAGATTCCTAACACTATATAAATGATACATTATTTCAGATGCACATTCATTACACTCTTTTCCAATTATTCTCCGCTCCTCTCTTCACATCTTCTCTTCATTACATCAATTCATCACTTAAGCATCAGAGGGCCTAATTGGAGCACAACACTCTAGGAAACATCCTTTTTTAGGTATATCAAACTCAAACGACCTAAGACTTGATCTTGACTGACTTGAATTGGACCTTGGAAGATAACTTGGACTGATCCAATTAGACTTGACCAATTTTTGGCATCAATAGATTGGCGTCTTCTGTGGGAAAAAGAAATCTTATATGAACAATGTCGCTTAGAAAGCCAACAGCTCATCTACTTAGAAGAATACCCATCTTCAGTAGACCTCTAGTGTTTTTAAACAAATGAAATTGGTGGAATATCGCCTCAGTTTATTGGGAGAGCTTGTGTATCCCAAGGGCAACATCACTTTGTCAGTGATGGTCGGAACAACCCCCCGGCAGACCACCATAATGAGAACCTCCCTTATGATAAATCTTCCCTCAACCTATAACTCAATTCTCGTACAACCAGTCATGAACGACGTGAAAGTCGTGGTATCAACCTATTACTTGAAAATGAAGTTTCCTACTGAGCAAAGCGTTGGTGAAGTCAGGGGCAACTAGGTGACTGCTTGAACATGTTACTTGGCCTCTATGAAAGGCAAAGATAAGCTTAAGGTCCTCCAAATCGAAGACTTGAAGGATGAAGTGAAGCATCTAAAAGGAAAAGCAATGGAAGAACTGATTGCCATACCCCTAACAGAATGGGATGACAGCAAGAGGATACAAATCGACTCAAGCCTAGAAGGTGAACCTTGGGCTCAACTGAAATCATTCCTCCCAGAGAATTAATATGTGTTTGCATGGTCAGTCTCAGACATACCGGGAATCGACCCAAAGATTATTTTGCACTGACTAAATGTTGACCCTGACCATAAGCAAGTGACTGAAAAGAAGAGATCATTTAGCTATGAAAGGTAGCAAGCAATTGACGTTGAGGTAGATAAGCTCTTAAGGGTTGAGTTCATCAAGTAAATTGACTATCCCAAATGGGTAGTCAATGTGGTCTTGGTAAAGAAACCTGATGGAAAATGACACATTTATATCGACTTCACTAACCTGAATAAGGTCTGCCTAAAGGATAACTTCTCTTTATCGAGGATTGACCAGCTAGTTGATGCCACCTCTAGGTACAAAATGTTAAGCTTCATAGATGCCTACTCCTAATACAATCAGATTTGACTACATGGGCATAGTCAATAGAACATCGTCTTCATAACTGAGAAATACCTCTATTACTACAAGATCATGCCATTCAAAAAGAAGAATGTCAAAACAACCTACCAAGGACTTGTTAACAAGCTCTTCAAAAACCAAATCGGACGGAACATGGAAGTATATGTCAATGACATGCTTGTGAAGAATGTTCAGGCTTCCAACCATATGTTCGACTTAGAAGAATGCTTCCAACTCCTCCAAGTGCGCCTTTGGCATCAACTTCGGTAAATTCCTTTGATTTATGGTAACTCAGAGAAGAATTGAGTCGAATCTAGAAAAAAAATCAAGGTTGTCTTAGACATGTAAGCCTCACGAAACATTAATGAAGTACAGAAACTTACTAGTCATATAACCATCCTAGGCTGCTTCATGTCTAAGTTTGTGGAGAAATGTCTACCTCTTCTCAAAGCCCTCAAGAAAATAAAGGACTTTGAATAGACAAAAGAACTCAAGCCTTCTTCAATAAGGTTAAAAGATATCTAAGTTCTCATCTCATCCTCACTAAAGCTAAAAGAAGAAAAGGAATTTTTTCTTTACCTGACCGTTAGTGAAGTCATTGTAGCATCCGTGCTTATAAGAGAAAAAATAAATATTCAAAATCTCATCTACTATGTTAGTGGAGTTTTCCAAGAGGTCGAGACTCGATACCAGCCAATCAAAAATTTGGCCTACACCATGGTCATACTGACATGAAAATTGCACCCATACTTCCAATCATATCCCATTTCAGTACTAACTGACTACCCTCTGAGGCAAGCTCTCCAGAAGCTTAACTTCTCCTAATAACTTATCCAGTGGTTCATTAAGTTGAGAGAATTCGAGATCTGATACAAGCCACGACCAGCCACCAAAAGGCAAACCCTAGTAGACTTTATTGCGAGTGCACCTTCTCGAAAAAAATCACTAGAGGGTAAGAGCCCGAACAAAAACCTAAGCTCAAAGCTTGGAAACCTTTCATCAATGGCTTATCCAATGCAAATGGAAGTGGCGTCAAACTTCTCCTGATAAACCCAAAAAAATTTAACCAAAGAGAATGCCCTAAAGTTTGATTTCAAGGCTTTGAACAATGAGGCAGAGTACAAAACTCTACTCGTCGGAATGAAGTTGGCTAAGTCTATCTTGGTTAAAGCCTTAGAAGTTTTTAGTGACTCTTAGTTGGTGGTCAGCTAGGGGAAAGAAGGCTACGAGGCCATAGGGAAACAAAGGATCAAGTACTTAGCCAAGGCAAAGTAAGCCACATATATTCTTAGGTCAGTGAAGGTCACACAAGTGCTAAAGTCCGAAAATGACAAAACAAATGCCCTAGCCTAACTAGCTTCCTTAAAGACCTCCGAACTCCCAAGAGAAGCATATGTGGAAATTTCATCTACCTCTAGCACATGCGAACTAAGGTAATGGACATAGATGATGAACCATGTTGGATGGACCCCATAATTACGAATTTGGAAAGTATTAAGCTTTTCAAGTCGCGAATTAAGGCCAAAAACTTGATTTCCCGAGCAACCCGTTACTTTATGATCGACGGTCAATTATACTGAACGTTCCTAATGATTGTGTATCTGAAGTGCCTTAGACTGAGAGAAACTGACTATACCTTAAAATAGGTCGATTAAAGAATTTGCGAAAACCATCTCGAAGGTCGAGCCTTCACCCATACAATCCTAAAACAAGAGTACTACTGGCCAAGACTCCACCAAGAATCTCAAGAATTCGCCAAGAAATATGTCAAATGCTAATTTTTTGCCCCAATGACTCACTACCTAGCCAACCCGCTTACGACCATCACTAGTCTTATATCATTCGCCATGTGGGAGATCGAAATAATCAGACCTTTTCCTAAGGAACTTGGTTAGCTCATGCATTTGATAATGAAAACGAATTATTTCACTAAGTGAGCTGAGGCAAAGCCATTACCTTGGATCATGGATGAAAAGACCAGAAGCTTCGTGTGGAAATCTATCGTGTGTTGATACGTTATTCCCAGGGTCCTCATGAAAAACAATGATAAACAATTTGAAAGCTCTAGGTTTAAGAAAATTTATCAAGATTTCCAAATCAACCACTACTTCTCTCCTGTAGCCTATTGTTGGTCCAAAATATACTATGGCAATACCCAAGAAGTGGGATGAATTGAGTATTAAGAATTTTTAAATTATTTTTGCAATCTCAAATATCAAAATATATGTGGAATTAAATCAAATCAATCTTTCTAAATTATTAACACAATGATGAGAGAGTTTATTGTTTAAAATAGAAAATATAATTAAATTATAACATAATTAAGAAATCAATCTCATTTACTTGAATAATAAATAATTCTAGGCAACTAATTGTGCAAATAATTAAGGAGACGGAGTTAGAGAGATGCAAACTCAATTTATAGTGATTCGGCAATATCGAAATCCTTATGACCCTACGTCCCTTCTCTTCAAGGATCCTCCTTAAAGCTTTTCACTAAAATAAGCAACTTCCGGGTGTTACTCAAATCGATTACAAGCAAGTAACTTCAAGGGTGTTGCTTTAACCTTTTTTTTACAAGATTCGTAAGTTTGCTACCTAAGTGTATACACCCAACACTCACTAGCTCACTTACAAACTCTCACAAGAGTTACACCAACTCTTTTAACAAGATGATGAAAGGAAAGTTTGAAACAAACAAACAATAGAGAGATATTTCAATGAAGATTACAACTCCTTATTTTCTCTTTCAAAAGCTTATAGCTTAACAATGGAGTTTTTGGCTCAAGAAGAAGAGAATGAAGATTTTGCTTTAATCCTTTGTTGTAGAATGTTTCTCTTGCTTCTAAATGACCCTTAAGGCTATATTTATAGTGTCTTGAAGTATTCTAGCCATTGAAGACAAAATAGAGCCGCTAGAGATAAGTTTATAGCCTTTTAAATTCAAAAATATACCTGTTGTAACTTGTTCAGTCGACTAGGTTCACGATCCAATCGACTGGAATTAAAAAATATAGCCGTTACAATTTGTCCAGTCGACTGGATTTATGATCCAGTCGACTGAACGTCAGAACAAATTATAGAAAACTGATTTTTCGGACATCTAATCGACTGTAATTTTCATTCAGTCGACTGAGTAGTGTTTTGGGTACTGTTACAGTGTTTTCAGGATGAACAATGTTTTCAACATCAATTTTCTTCATATTTCTTCTTTTTTTTGGACTTTTGAATTCCGAAAAATATCCCAATTGAATCAAACTTTCTTGCACATTCAACACACAAGTTAAACATTTCAAGAGTGTTTTGTTATCATAAAAATTAATCTAATCAATTTCTTGACTGAAGCATTTTTTATGATGACAAAACATATTACAAATTTAAGCATAATTTCTGTGCAAGATATATGAAAAATCACAAATGCTCAAATGCTCAAATAATTTTATATGTCAATATAAATTATTCTTAAGTTTAATTGAAGCATGTTAAGCATTAAACCCTAAGAATTGAATATTTACATTTAATAAGTTTGCCTATAGATTTATATCTTCAATTAATTAAGGCCATGTAATAAAATGCAATGCAAATTTAATTCGGCTTTTAAAAATCGAAATGCTTACAAAGTATATCTTAGGATTTAAACCTATGATCATTTCAATTGTTCTCCTTGAATTTGATCTTTTGGAGAGCTTCTTGACTTTTGAGATCATCAACTTTGATTCACCAATTTCTACAATCTTGATCTCATTTGAGGTATAAGTACTATTAACAATCTGTATCACCTAAGTAATATTCATTAGTGCTTAATCAACATTTTTGTTACTATCAAAATTATTCAGGGTCAACAGACACTTGGTCAACACCTATCTTCAAGCTAATGGTGAAGCCGAAGTAACTAATTGAACCATACTCTATACCTTGAAGAAAAGACTCAAGGATGGTGAAAGGCCATGGGTCAAAGAGTTGCCACTCGCACTATGGGCATACAGAACTACACCTCGATCCCTTACTGGCGAGACCCATTTTCTTCTTGGTCTTTGGTCTGTGGTTGTAATCCCTGTTGAGGTGGGAAAACCTTCATTCTGAGTATAACTCTTTGACCCTGATAATAAAGCTAAAGGATTGAGAATGAACCTCGATCTCATAAAAGGGGTCAGAGATGAAACATTGTGAGAGTTGCATCTTATCAACAAAGGAAAACCAAGCATTATAACTTCTGAGTCAATCAAAGAACATTCTGACTTGGAGACTTGGTTTTTAAGAAAAAATTCGACTTTTGACCCTCGAGACGCTAGAAAGCTCTAGCCAAATTGGAAAAGTCCAAGCGTGTCAAAAAAGTTATCAAAATAAAAACCTTTGAAGTGGAAAAGATGGACAATATTCAAGTGCCACGAAGGTGGAAATCCAATCATTTAAAGCAGTTTTACTAGTGAAAGCCTAACTATGAAGACCCTTACTTTGACTCCTACTTTAATTTCTCATTCGCTTAGATCTGGCTAAGTGTCGAGTTATCCTTTGTACATACCAACCATTATAAATGAAAAATAGTTTCAATATATTATTTTCAAGAATTTTCTTTTTACTAAAGTAGGGCTCCAAAATGGTTATGTCCGAAAGCCTAAGAGAATGCCCTAAAATGGCCTTTCACTTCGTACAAGTCCTTCATCTCCGTGGATCAAAGTGAAAGCCCAAAATTGCCCTTCACTTTGTATAAGTTCTCTATCTCTGATGATCGAAATGAAGGCCCAAAATTTCTCTTTATGTCGTCCAAGTCCTCTATCTCTGAGGACAGAAATGAAGGCCCAAAGTAGCCTTTCACTCCATACAAGTCCTCTATCTCTGAGGACTAGAATGAAGGCCCAAAATGGCCTTTCACTTCATATATGTTCTCCATCTTTGAGAACATAAGTGAAGGCCTAAGCTGGCACTCCACTTCGTGCAAGTCCTCTGACCCTAGGGGTTGATGCAAAGCCTAAATGCTTGGAAAACTATAAGTGTTTCTCAACCCCTGACTAGTCTGGGATGACCACAATGTTTGAAGACAAGAAAGAACAAAAGAAAAATAAAACTTAGAAGAATTCCGAAAAAAAAGTTCAATACATTAATAAAGTCATCAGTACAAAATGTGGGATTCTTAGGTCTATAAAACAAAAGAAAACAAACTAGCTGTGAGCTTATACGCTGCAGTCTTTTGTCACCAAGGTTTTGGATGTCTAAGTCTCTATGGTTCGACTTTCCTAGTTGACCACTATAATGACTTGGTCTTTAACTCTATCCATCTCCAAGACTTCTGTTATGGGGGCCATCTCCTCTACGAAAGACTGGATAAGGTCCGAGTAAGGGTCTTTATCCATAAAGACATGACTGATCTGATCCTTGGCCTCGTTATAGTCATTCAGCCGCTCATTAGAGGCCTTGTCATAGATGGCATCTTTTTAGGCTTTAGAATTTAGGTAGTCTTTGATAGCTTTCTCCTTAGCAGTGGCCAACTCAGCCATAAGATGCTCAACCTCTTGCTCTGTTGGAATACCTGTGTTCTTAAAGCATGGGTAAAGAAGTAATTTGATAAATATAACATGAAATTAAAATAATATATATACATAAAAAAAATTATTTTTGAATAAAATAAGTCTCTTGAAAAGAAAAAAATGGATGTGTTCAGGTGTGGGTAAGAAGAAGAAGACAAAAAAAAAGAGGAAAAAGGGGAAAAAAGGTGGCTACACCTGGACACCTAAGTATAGCCTTTGCCTTTTATGCATTACGCATGCAAGACATAAGGATGGTGCAGGAGGTGAAGTATATATATATTAGTTTTTATTTTATTTATTTATTCCTTACCAAATCCTGTTTAGTTTTCACCTTTCTTTAATTCAAATTTCTCTATTTCTTTAAACACTTGGGGACTGGAAGGAATGTTGAAAAAGCAAAATTTTGAAGGGGTTTACAAGAGAATTTTATAGAGAGTCACGAGAAGGTCCAAGAAAAACAAAAGGTAATAACATGAATTTTATTTTTGAAATTTAGCATATATGAAATTTCTCGAAATTCAAAGTGAGAATTTTCAAAAGGTGTGAATTATGGAGGAATTGAAGAATAAATTAGAAATTTTAATATAAATATTATTTCAGGTGTTGACGATCAGTAATCACGAAAAATTGCTGAGAAGAGCAGAAAAGTCAAGGAAGTGATCTACGAGTAGCTCTAAGTGCTACGTGTGAGTTAGATTTACTTTAAGTAATCAAGATAAATATGAAATATGTAGTGACAGTATTTGAATAAATCATTAATTTATGATTTGATGATAAATGAAAGTTGGTTGATGGGTATGATAGAAATAATTGATATTTAGATAATTATTATATGCAAAGTATTATTATTAGAATAATTATTCAAATTAATAATGAATGTGATAAATGAAATTCTTGACAAGCTATGGTTGATGAAATGATATATGACGAGAAGAATTTAATGAAATTGATCAAAAAATAATATGAGAAGAAGCAGAATAGTTAATTTGAATGTCTGAATGTATGCTTGTTTTTGTATTATTGTTCATATTATTTATATCATTATTCATATGCATATGCATGAAATAAAAGAATCAGGAAGGTAGCCAGTCTAAATGAAAATAAGAGATGAAACCGTGATAGCCGGTATAACTGGAAATAAAAGAACTGGGTGGGCAGCCGGTCTAAATGAGAATAAAAGAACCAGAAAGACAGCCGATCTAAATGAGAATGAAAGAACCAGGAAGGCAACCAGTCTAAGTTAAAACATGTCGACCTGTGGGAAGACATTCCCAAATAATAATAACATTTAAATTCACGCATTGCATTTGTTTTAAATATTGATTGTTATTGCTTAAGATGCTAAAATGTGATTCTTGAGTATAAATTTACTGATAGATGAATTAGTCTCACAGATAGACAAATACGATGAGAAGAAAATATGGAAGTATGATATGATAAGAATTGTCTGAGTGATTGATTATATGTTGTGAACCTCATAACGAGGTAAACGATAATGTTGAATTGAGAATTTAGAGATGATTAAATATATGATTGAAATATTGATATGTCTGATGACTAACTTAAGAAAAGATTGTGTAATTAGGGAATTATGAAATTAAGTAGTGATTACAAAATATTGTTATTGAATTATTTGAGGAAAGAGATGAATGAATATCGAAAGATTATTAGAAGTAATTGAATTATAATATGTAATTAGGAGTATATAATTGAATACTTGTAGTAAATTTATTTCATTGAGCTTATGAAACTCATTCTTCATTGCACAATGATTTCAGGTTACAAACAGGACAGATAGAATTGTGAGTGGAGATTCAAACTAAATCATTTTCTGTAAGCCACATAGTCCACATCCTCAGACTATGAGAAAAAAAATATTTGTAAATATTCATGCATAATATGTTTATATACTGTTCAGTTGAGATTTGAATGATGTAACTCCCCTATTGATGGTTGAGGATTTATGTATGTAAATAATTTAGTTGATGTTTTTATATTGTTGCATATATGTGTCGTGTTGAGATTTCAAAAAGTGACGACACCGTCTCGTGGGTGGCTAACCCGGGATGGGTCGTTACAATTTTGGTACATAGCATTAGGTTTATGATTCTGTAGACTACATAAAAATTTAAAGAAGTGGAAGATTTAAATAAACTATAGTTTAATACAAAGTCTGAGGATGACACGTGGAAGTGCTAGAGTTAGAGGTAAAGTTCTGACCAGATTGGGCGTGGTAGGCCCCCAATTTTTTTTGACAAACTAAGGTTGAGATGGAAGTTGAGTCTGAGTGTGTGGTTCTTAAAATGGAACGTGCTGATAGTATAATTGATACTAGTAAGGGTGTGAGTGAATATGGAGTTGAAAAATATGAGTTGAGAGAAGCTCTTGTTCATGCTTTTGAGAAAATGAATGTAACAAATGATAGAGTTGATAGTCTATAACAAAGACTTTATGAACATGTTAGAGCAGTGCTTGAGGTTATTGTAAATCCATTAATGATAGACGTTCAAAAGGGGAAAGGTGAGGTTATACACGAGATGCAGGGAGATTGTTAGATATATTAAGTTGAATGCTTTGTTACTTAAAGGATCTATGAATTCTTTTGAGCCTGAGCTATGGGTGAAATATGTAGAGAGATTATTTGGTATTTTACCAGTGACAGACAGGCAGAGGGTTGCCTTTGCTTCGTTTGAGTTAAAGGAAAAGCTTTAGAATGATGGGATAATACTCTTCCCAGGGTAGGTGCATGTGTTGATAGACCCTTAACCTTGAATAGGTTTAAGGAGGTTTTTCTTGCTAAATACTTTTCTTATACCTTTAGAGCCCAACAAGGGAGAGATTTTGTTTATCTGAGGCAAATGCATGAACTATGACTCAGTATGATAGGAGATTTGTGGATTTTTCGAGGTTTATACCAGAAATAATAGACCAAGAGGAGAAAAAGTATAAGAGATTCATAGATCAATTACATTTTGAGATTAAATCGAAACTATCTTATATGAGCCATATAAATTATACTAGGTTGGTGGATATAGTACTACAGATTGAGAAGGATGTGATGGAGTTTAGAGGTAGGAGGGATTGGCTGAAGAGATCTAGATTTGAGGTACCCAGAGGTGGTAGTTGTATGACTATGCAGGTAGGAGGCCACCCTAAAGGGGGCATTTCTTTTCAAAGGAAATTATAATATAGAGCCAGAGGCAAGCAAGATCTATTGCTTTTGTAGCTTATAGTAATATCGGTGGGACCCTTAGATTTGGGAGACAGGTAATGGGAACTGTGAGTCATGGCAGATGAAGTAAGTATATCACCAAGGGGAAGTGGTAATCTTATGTATGATTGAGAGACAAAATTTTGTTATAGATGTATTCAGATAAGATATTTATCCAAGAATTGTCCTAATTTGAAGTGCTTTGTATGTAGAAAAGGTGGATATATCAATGTTGGTTGATCTTGGTGTAACCCATTCTTTTGCATCCAGTATTCATATAAATACTATTGATGCATGTCTTAGTCCTTTGATGCATAATATTATTGTTGAAGTTCCCACTAAAGATAAAGTGATAACCATAAATGTTTACAAGGGTTGTGTGATTCGTATCCGTGATAAAGAATTTGAAGTTGATTTATTATATTTGAATATGATAGATTTTCATTTGATTTTGGGAATGAATTGGTTGTTGACATATTACGCTTGGGTTGATTGTTCCTGAAAGAATGTAGTGTTCAAGATATGGACATGAGGAGTTTAACTTTCAGGGAGAACATAAGATACTCTCGAACTACCTTATTTTGCTCTGATTACTAGTAGATGGTTGAAGAAGGGTTATGAGAAGTATTTGGTATACATAATGGATTCTAAAAAGAAAAATAGGAAGTTAGAATAAATCTTAGTGGTGAAAGATTATTCTAATGTATTTCTTGATGAGTTGTCTAGTTTGTCTCCCAGTATAGAGATTAAATTCTCTATTGATATGATACGAGGTTCATCACATATATTATAACACCCTACAGAGTGACACCCACTAAGTTAAAAGAGTTGAAAGTTTAAGAATTGTTAGATAAATAATTTATTCGATTTAGAGTATCGCCTTGGGGAGCCCTATGTTGTTTGTGAAAAAGAAAGATGAAATGATGAGATTGTGTATAGACTACAAATAGTTGAATAAGATAACCGTTAAGAAAAAATATCCTTTACCCAAGATAGATGATTTATTTGAGAAGTTACAGGAAGCAAGAGTATCTTCTAAGATAGACCTGATATCAGGTTATCACCGGTTAAGGATAGAGGAGGAAGACGTGCCTAAGACTGCTCTTAGGACACGTTATGGTCATAAGTTTCTTGTGACACTATTTAGGTTGACTTATGTTACAACTATATTCATAGACTTGATGAATAGAGTGTTTAAACTATATCTTAATAAGTTTATGGTTGTATTTGACATTTTGACATATTTTAAGAAGGAAGGACAACATGTGAAGAATTTAGAAATAGTGTTGGAGATTCTAAGGAAAAAGAGATTATATGAGAAATTTTTTAATATGAATTTTGGCTTAATAAAGTTACTTTCTTGAGATATATAGTGTCTGAAAATGGTATAATAGTTTATCCACAAAAGATAGAGACAACGTTTAGTTGGGAGATACCAACTAATATGACTGAGATTTAAATTTTCTTGGGGTTAGCTGGTTATTATAGAAGATTCATTTAGAAAATTTCTGTTATTGTAGTACTGTTGACTAAATTGACCAAGAAAGAGGTAAGATTTGTATGGTCTGGGAGTGTGAGAAAAGTTTCCAATTACTAAAGGAGAAATTGACTAAAGCTCCAATATTGGTGCTTCCTTCTGGTAATGGAGGATTTATGGTGTATAGTGATGCATCCTATCAAGGGTTAGGATGTGTGTTGATACAACTTGGGAAGGTAATGGCATATGATTCTAGGAAATTAAGGAATCACGAGAGAAATTACCCTACCTATGACTTAGAGTTAGCTGCCATAGTGCTTGCTTGAAAATTTGGAGATATCATCTGTATAAAGCCACTTGTAAGATATTTACTGATCATAAGAGTTTGACATACTTACCTACCTAGAGAAGGTTGAATTTGAGACAGAAGCAGTGGATGGAGTTGATTAGTGACTATGATTGTATAAATTCACTATCATCGAGGAAAGACGAATGTGGTAATAGATGTATTGAGTAGAAAATATACAAGAAGATTAACTGCTATTAAGAGTCATGATGTGAAATTGATGATAGATTTAAGAGAGCTAAGAATGAAGTTGAATATCAGTGAAAGAGGATTATTATTAGCAAATATGATTGTGCAATCATCCATAGTAAAATGCTTGTTAAAAATGCAAGGTAGAGATAGGGAGATAGAGAAGATTAAGAAGGAAATGCTTAGTAGAAACCAATATGAGTTCAAAATTTGAAATGATGGTATTTTGGTATTAGGACATAGGATTTGTGTTCCCAATAATGCTGAGTTGAGAAATGAGATATTAAGATAAGAATATGGTGATGTATATTCAATGCAACAGAGTAACAATAAGATGTATAGAGGATTGAGACAAAATTATTAGTAGTCAATATTGAAGTGGGATGTAGGTGAATATATTTCTAGATGTTTGGTTGGTCAGTAAGTAAAGTCAGAGAATAAACATCCGGGAGGCTTACTACAACCTCTTTTTGTGCTTGAATGACTACAAAAAAAATGTGAGTATAGATTTTTTTTCTGCATTTTCCCATACCCAGAGAGGTCTAGATACAGTGTAAGTGATAGTAGATAGACTTTCTAAGTCATTTCAATTTGTTCCAATTAAAACTAATTGGAATCTTAAAAATTCAGCTGAACTGTATGTAGTTGAGATTGTGAGGTGGTATGGAGTATTATTGAGCATAGTGTTAATTAGAGATGCTAGATTTACATATTGGTTTTGGAAAGGCTTTTAAAAAGCCATGTGTACACAGTTGCAGTTTATTACAACTTTTCATCCTCAAACAGACAAGCAGACAAAAAGGATTATTAGAGTACTAGAAGATATGTTAAGGGCAAATGTGATGAGTTTCTCAGTAAGTTGGGATGCTTACTTGCCATTAATGGAATCTACTTATAATAATAAACATCAATTTAGTATTAGAATGGCTTCGATTGAGACATTGTATGGTAGGAGGTGTATAACTCCTATATGTTGGGAAGAAATGGGAGAGAAAAATATATTTGGTCCATAAATTATTGAGTTAACAACTAAGAGGATCAAATAGGTTAGAGAAAACCTTAAAGCAGCACAAAGTAAACTGAATAGTTATGCTGATAATAGAAGAAGACCTCTTGAGTTTCAAGTAGGTGATTGGGTGTATTTAAAAATATCTTCATAGAAAGGTGTGTTGAGGGTCAAAAGGAAAGGAAAGTTGAGTCCCAGGTATGGGAGACTCTATGAGGTTATTGAGAAAGTTGGGCTAGTTATGAATAGCTTGGATTTACCTCTAGAGTTGAAGCAGTGACATAACGTATTCCACGTTTCACTTTTGTGAAAGTGCTTACATGATGAATCTCATAATATTTCAAGCCAAACTATAGAAATTCAGGGAGATTTGACTTTTATACAAGTACCAGTGAGAATTTTAGACAAAAGAGAATAAATCTTGTGTAATAAAGTAATTCTATGAGTTCAAATTTCATGGCGAAATAAAGATGTTAAAGAGATTACATGATAGTGTGAGCTAACTATGAAGAAATATTATCCACAATTATTTCATGAGTTAGGTAAGGAAATTTCGGGGACAAAATTTTTATATAGTGGGTAGAATTGTAATACCCGTGTTCTTAAAGCATGAGTAAAGAAGTAATTTGATAAATATAACATGGAATTAAAATAATATATATACGTGAAAAAGTTATTATTGAATAAAATAATTCTTTTGAAAAAAAACGGACGTGTTCAGGTGTAGGTAAGGAAAAGAAGAAAAACAAAAGAAAAAAAAAAAAGGAAAAAAAAGAAAAAAATGTGGCTACACCTGCCCAGGTGTAGCCTTTGTCTTGCATGCACATGCATTGTGCATGCAAGACACAAGGATTCCTTGCCTTGCATGCGTTAGTTTTTCTTTTATTTATTTATTCCTTACCAAATTCTGTTTGGTTTTCTCATTTCTTGTAATATCTGTGTTCCTAAAGTAAGGCTAAAGAAGTAATTTGATAGATATTATATTGAATTAAATTATGCAGATATGAAAGATTTATCATTAATTTGAAATAATAATTGAAAGATGACATTGAGAATTTTATTGAAAAATATAGAATTTTTTTAAGAAGAAAGTACTAAAAATTATGAAATTTCAAGTTGAAATGAAAGAATTTTGAAGAAAAATGTAGAATGAGGTTGAAGAAAATTAATTAGAAAATCTTGTTGGAAGAAAATATAAGTTTCTAAATATTTTTATAATTTAAAAAAAAATTTGAAAGAGGAAAAGATAAAAAACAAATTGATTTTTAAAAGTAATGACAAAACTGTAAAAATAAAGGCTAAGGATCAGTGGCAGAACTGTAATTATGGATGGTAGAATTGTAAATAAGGAATGACAAAACTATAAAAATCAAAGAACTAAGGATTGGTGGCAAAACTGTAATTATGTAATAGCAGAATTGTAAATAATGAATGGTAGAACTGTAAATTTTTTAGGCCGATGGCAGATTTGTAATTTTAAAGTATATATATTAGGAAAAAAAAAAGATACTAGGTAGTTACAAAGAAAGGAAAAAAAAAAAAAAGAGGTGGACAAACCATGTGGACTTAGTGTCCAGGTGTTGTATAGAAAATTTAAGGTGCCTTGCATGCAAGACACCTAAAAGCAACAAAAAATAAATAAATAATAAAAGCAAATGAAAGGAAATGCTGGGACGGTTTTTGGGTATAAAAATTTGTTTTGATTTTATTTTTTTACACCAAATCCTGTTCGGTTTTCTTCTTTCTTCAATACAAATTTCTCTATTTCTTTAAACACTTGGAGACTGAAAGAAAAGTTAAAAGAGTAAAATTTCGAAGAGGTTTACGGGAGAATTTTACAGAGAGTCACGGGAAACTCTAAGAAAAACAAAAGGTGTTGATGATCAGTAATCGTGGAAAATTGCTGAGAGGAGCAGGAAAGGCAAGGAGGTGATCCACGGGTAGCTCTAAGTGCTACGTGGTGAGTTAGATTTACTTTAAGTAATCAAGATAAATATGAAATATATAGTGATAGTATTTAAATAAATCATTAACTTATGATTTGGTAATAGATGAAAGTTGGTTGATAGGTATGATAAGAATAGTAGATGTGTAGAGAATTATTTTATGAGAAATAATATTATTGGAATAATGAGTCGATTTAATAATAAAGGCGATAAGTAAAATTCTTGACGAGCTATGGTTGATGATTTGATATGATTTATGAGGAAAGGAATTTAGTGGATCTTGACGAGCTATGGTTGATGATTTAATATAATTTATGAGGAGAGAAATTTAGTAAAAATTTTCAAATAATAATTTGAGGATAATCAAGATAACTAATTTGAATGTTTGAAGACATGTTTGTTTCTATATCAATTTCATATGCATATGCATGAAATAAAAGAAACGGGAAGGCAGCCGGTCTAAATGAAAATAAAAGAACTGGGAGGGCAGTCGGTTTAAATGAAAACCGTGACAACCGGTATACGTTGAAAATAAAAGAACCAGGAAAGTAGCCGGTCTGAATGAGAATAAAAGAACTGGAAAGGTAGCCGGTCTAAATGAGAATGAAAGAACAAGGAAAACAGTCAGTTTAAGATAAAAACATATCGACATGTGAGAAGACGTTCCCAATAATAATAACATTTAAATTCATGCATTGCATTTGCTTAAATATTGATTGTTATTATTTCAGATGCTAAAGTGCTATTTATGACTGTAAATTTATTGATAGATGAATGAGTCACACAAATAGACAATTATACTAAGAAGAAATATGGAAATATGAAATGATTAGAATTTTCTAGGTGACTGATTATATGTTGTGAAGCTCATAATGAAGTAATTATGAGATAAAATTGATAGTCTCAAAACGATGAATAATTAAATGAAAAGAAGAGATTTATAAAGGATGAAGAATTGATATGAGTAGTGATAATAGAATATTATTATCAAAATATATAAGATATAGATGAATGAATATTAGAAGACTACTTATACCAATTGAATACTTCTAGTAAGTTTAATTCATTGAGCTTGTGAAGCTCACTCCTCATTGTACAATGATTTCAGGTAGCAAGTATGACAGATAGTTTGGTGAGTTGAGATTCAGATGAAGTCATTATCTGTAAGCCACATGGTTCACATCTTCAAACTAATGAGAAAATAAAATAAAAATTTATTTGTAAATATTCATGCATATTATGTTTTATAAAATGTTTAAGTTGAGATCTGAATAATATATCTCCCCTATTAAGGGTTGAGGATCGATGTAAACAATTGTAGTTGTATTATTTTTATTGTTGCATATATGTGTCATGCTGGGATTTCAAAAAGTGATGATACCATATCGAGGGTGGCCAACCCGAGATGGGTTGTTACATTTCTTCAATTCAAATTTCTCTATTTCTTTAAACACTTAGGGACTAAAAGAAAGGTTGAAAGAGTAAAATTTTGAAGGAGTTTACGAGAGAATTTTATAGAGAGTCACGAGAAGTTCTAAGAAAAACAATAGGTAATAATATGAATTTTATTTTTGAAATTTAGCTTACATGAAATTTCTCGGAATTTAAAGTGGAATTTTTTAAAAAGTGTGAATTATGGAGGAATTGAAGAATAAATTAGAAATTTTAATATAAATATTATTTCAAGTGTTGACGATTAGCAACCGGAGGAAATTGCTAAGAAGAGCAGAAAAGGCAAGGAAGTGATCCACGGGTAGTTCTAAGTGCTACATGGTGAGTTAGATTTACTTTCAGTAATCAAGATAAAAATGAAATATATAGTGATAGTATTTGAATAAATCATTAATTTATGATTTGATGATAGATGAAAGTTGGTTGATGAGTATGATAGAAATAATTGATATGTAGAGAATTATTATATTAGAAGTAATATTATCATAATAATGAGTTGAATTAATAATGAAGGTGATAAATGAAATTCTTGACGAGTTATGGTTGATGATCTGATATGATATATGAGGAGAAGAATTTAGTAAAATTGATCAAAAAATAATTTGAGAAGAAGTAGGATAGTTAATTTGAATGTCTGAATGTATACCTGTTTTTGTATTATTATTTATATTATTCATATGCATATGCATGAAATAAGAGAACCGGGAAGGCAGCCAGTCTAAATGAAACCGTGACAACCGATAAGCTGGAAATAAAATAACAGAGAGCAGCAGGTCTAAATGAGAATGAAAGAAATGGGAAGGCAGCCGGTCTAAGCTAAAACATGTCGACATGTGGGAAGACGTTCCCAAATAATAATAACATTTAAATTCACGCATTGTATTTGCTTTAAATATTGATTGTTATTGCATGAGATGCTAAAGTGTGATTCTTGAGCGTAAATTTATTGATAGATGAATAAGTCTCACATATAGACAAATATGATGAGAAAGAAATATTGAAGTATGATATGATGAGAATTGTCTGAGTGATTGATTATATATTGTGAACCTTATAACGAGGTAAATGATAATGTTGAATTGAGAATTTAGAGACGATTAAATATATGATTGAAAGATTGATATGTTTGATGAGTAACTTAAGAATAGATTGTGTAATGGGGGAATTATGAAATTGAGTAGTGATTACAGAATATTGTTATTGAATTATTTGAGGAAAGAGATTGTTGACCCTCATCTAAATTTTAATAATGACAAAACACAACTCTAATTGTACTAACAGTGTTATCTAAGTGTTTTAAACGATAAAAGCATACAGTCAAGAATCAAGATACAAGAACTCAACCCGAATCAGACACCAAGTCAAGACAGAAGATCTAGTATAGGCATAAGGTATTGAAACAAGTTGTAAATCTCACTTGTTTAGGTAACTAGCTTGTCTTATGGCTTCTTTTGAAAAAGTATTTTAACAAAACTATTCATTCAAACGTTTTTAAGTCAAAAACATTTCAAAACATGAAAAACTTGGTTGAAAAGCAACCCAGTCGACTGGATCCCTATACCAGATGACTGAGATATGAGACAGTATGTCCCCAGTTAATTGGGTGATCAATACCAGTCGACTAGCCTCTTGAACAGTTTATCCCCAGTCGACTGGGTGATCAATACCAGTCGACTGGCATTCTGGATAGAATGTCCCCAGTCTACTAGTAAGAACTACCCAGTCGACTGGTACTCTCCACAGCCTTAAAAGTGAGACTTTTCACTTGACCCAGTCGACTTGTACTAAGACCTAGTCGACTGGTAATTCGAAAAATATGACCATTAAGGCATCAGACCTAAGCATTTAATGTACCAAAACGTACCAAGTCAGTGTCAAACGACCATATTGATTCAAGGCTATATAAACCCACTCCAATGAGCATTTAAGAAGAAGAGATTACACATTCAATTCAGTTTTTGCTCATTAATACACAAAAGCTTTGAAATATTTATTGTTGAGCCATTCTTCATGCTTTACTTTGAAAGAGAGATATTGTTGAGTTGTAAAAGCATTCATTGCTATCTCTCTACCATTTACTTTACAACAACTCATATTTATTGTAAAGGGATTAACTTTCGTAAGGAAGAGATTAGCTTCCGAGAGGAAGGGATAAGCTTCCAAGCGGAAGGGATTGTTTGTAATGTTTGTGCAACACCCGTGAAGTTGTACAACTAAAAATTTTAGTGGATTACTTCAATGAGGTTCCTTGAAGAGAATGGATGTAGGGTCAGAACGAATCCGATATTGTCGAACCACTATAAACTGAGTTTGCATTTTCTATTCCTTAAACTCTTTTATTTAAAGCACATTACTTGTTTATACGCTTGTGCATTTAACTGTTTTTATAAACTTGTGAGTAATTAGTGAAAGTTTTTAAAAACTCAATTCACCCCCCTCTTAGGTTGGAACCTCAATTTACAATTGGTATCATAGCCAGGTTCTCAATTTTAGGCTTAATATCCTTGAGTTGATCCGATGGTATCAAATAGCTATTCTAAGGGACATTCCTACACTAGGCCTCCCTTGTTCAATGGCTCCAACTATAACTATTGGAAAAACATGATGAAAATATTTGTCGAATGACAAGATTATAATCTATGGAGAGTCATTAAGGAAGGACCTAGAATTCTATAAAGGAAATAACTATTGGAGAAATCAATCATACAATGCTTAAACTCAAAACTGAGTTCAATGATGAGGATTATAGAATGTTGTCTCTCAATAGTAGAGCCACAAGTATTTTACATTGTGCTTTAGATATTTCAGAATATAATAAAATTTTCGCATGTGTTTCAGCTAAGGAGATTTGGGATAAACTGCAAGTTACATATGAAGGAACTAGCGAGGTTAAAAAATAAAAAAAATCTATGTGCTAATATCCGAATATGAATCTTTTAAAATGTCTCATAATGAAACAATTTCTTAAATGCACTCATATTTCACAACTATTGTTAACAGTTTGAAGCTTCTTGGTAGGAACATTGAGGAGTTTGAACTAACGGGAAAAATCTTAAGATCTCTGCCACCTACTTGGAAACCAAAAAAGACGACCATTCAGGAGGCCAAAGATCTCGACAAACTTGATGTCGAAACACTTCTCGGGTCATTATTGACATATGAGATGGAAGAAATGAATCTCATTGTCAATGATGATGAAAAGAAGAAAAAGGTGATTGCTCTCAAAGCCTCTACGAGCAACAAAGAAGAAGAAACGAAAGAAGAGGTGGAGAGCAGTGAAGAAGATGGTGAGATGGCTTTAATCACCCAACGGTTTAATAGATTCTTGAAGAAAAGCAAGAAACCATACACAAAGGATCCCAATTCAAAAACGGAACCACTTGTGTGTTATGGACGGAAGAAGCCTGGTCACATCAAGGCCGATTGTACAGCTATAAACAAACCATACAAGAGCTTCAAGAACAAAGCTATGATTGCAACCACTTGGAGTGATGACGAAGAAGAAAACTCATCAGATATGAGGAAATTGCCAACCTATGTCTTATGGAAATCAATGATGAAAATGAGGTATCGACTTCTCCCTCTTCAAAAAATAACATTATTAATAGTAGCGAAGAATTGATAGAAGTCATAAATGAAATGCATGAAGAATTGAAGAAATTCGATTCTAGGAACTCTATTCTTAAGAAAGAGGTGTCATCTCTTTCTAAAGAGATGATAAGTCTAAAAGAAGAAAAAGATAAACTATCTTCATTGCTTTATGATTCTTCTCAAGATTTTCTTAAAGATGAAAATGAAAACCTAAAGAAGAAGATAATAGAATTGAATAGCACAATATCTAGACTCATGCTTGGAAAAGAAAAGCTTGATGAAGTGCTATCTTACCAAAGATTAAGTGGAGGAAAATCTGGGTTAGGATATTCTCCATTAGGCAAGCAAAAATCAAAAGAGAGCTTATTCATGAAAGTATCATATGTGAATGAAGCCTCTACTTCAAAGACCACTAGCAAAGTCAAAAGCATTCCCTCAATGAATGCTAGTAGGTCTAGAAGTAATAATTCTAATTCATATACAAGAATGAAACATCATAGAAATACTCATGCTTACATGTATGCTAATTCAAGAAATGCTTATACACGTCTTAGGAATGACCATCATGTGCATCTTAGAAACAATATGTATAATCAAAACTTCCACACTGCACATGCATATCCTAGAAATTACCATCATGGTTATCCTAGAAATAATATGCATACTCATAATAATGCAAGCATGTATCCAAGAAATCATCATCATACATTTCCTAGAAATGACATGCATATTTCTCACATTAGAAACATGTATCTTAGGAACTCCTATCCTAAGAATTATAGACATGCACAACTAAGTCATCCTAGAAATTTTAATAACTATTTTCCTAGGGTTATGCATCATCAACATGTCTATAGAACATCATATGTTGTTAAGAAAGTATGGGTCCCAAAAAGAACTGTATTTTCTAGGACTAACCCCAAAGGACCCAAGAAATTTTGGGTACTTAAAAATGCAATTGTGTATCCTTGTGTGATATAGATATGTCTCCACACCAAGAAAAAAGGTAACAGTTGGTACATTGATAGTGGATGCTCAAAACACATGACCGGTGATAAAAGTGTATTCAAGGAGCTGACTCTAAGAGATGGCGGACATGTCATCATTGGAGACAACACAAAAATAAAGATTATCAAGCATGGAAAAGTTGGTAATAATTTCTCAACCATAGATAATTTATTATTAGTACAAGGTTTTAAGCCAAATTTGCTAAATATTAGTCAACTATGTGACAAAGGCAACAAAGTCATATTTGAAACCTCTCATTGCCTAGTTATAGACATCAAGAGTAACAAGATCAAGTTTGTTGGCCATAGACATGAAAATGTCTATATAGTTGTTTAAAATCCTTGCATTTGAAAAATGAAAAATGTTTTCCCGCATTTAGTGAAAACCTATGGCTATAGCGTAGAAGGCTTGACCATGTGAACATGGATTTGATTAAAATCATTTCTAGAAAAGATTTAGTCATTAGACTTCCCAAAATCAAATTTGAAAAAGATAAAGTATGTGATGCTTGTCAAATGGGAAAACAAACTAGAATTTCTTTTAAATAAAAAAAATGTAGTCTCAACTACTAGACCATTAGAACTTTTGCATATTGACTTATTTGGTCCAATAAGTACCATTAGTCTAAGTGGCCATGAATATGCTCTTATTATTGTTGATGACTATTCAAGATATACCTTTGTTATCTTTATTGCTTACAAAGGATTTGAAAACTTTTGCAAAAAGGTTCAAAATGAAAAATGATTTTGTATTTCAAGCATTAGAAGTAATCATAGAAAAGAATTTGAAAACAAAAGTTTTTCAAAATTTTGCGATGAAAATGAAATTGATCACAACTTTTCAGCTCCTAGAACTCCTCAACAAAATGGAGTTGTTGAGAGGAAAAATAAAGCTCTAGAAGAATTTGCAAGAACAATGCTTTGTGAAAATAGCTTGCCAAAATACTTTTGGGCAGAAACAGTAAACACTTCTTGCTATATCTTGAATGAATTTTAATTAGGCCTATGCTTGACAAAACTTCTTATGAATTATGGAAAGGTAAAAAGCCTAATATTCCTATTTTCATACCTTTGGTTGTAAATGCTTTATCCTAAATAATAATAAAACTAACTTGGGTAAATTTGACTCAAAGACCGATGAGGGGATATTCTTAGGATATTCAACCTCTAGTAAAGCTTATAGAGTCTTCAATAAGAGAACTCTAGTGGTAGAAGAATCCGTACATGTAGCCCTTGACGAGTCTAACCCAATTAGTAGTAGAGCAGTCTCTTTCAGTGATGATACATATTTCATTCCAAGAACGGAAACACCTACTCCCATTGTTGACCCAAAGGAGAGTCCACCTCAAGCAAATCAAGAGACTGTATCTCTCAAATTGGACCAACCATCTACAAGTCAACAAGAGGATGATCTTCCCAAAGATTGGAGGTATGTAAATTATCACCCAATCGATCAAGTGATTGGTGATCCTTTACAAGGGGTAAGAACTCGTTCCTCTATTAGAAATATTTGTAACTATGTAGCTTATTTGTCTCAAATAGAACCTAAAACATTTGTAGAAGCCGAAAAGGATAATGATTGGATAATCGCCATGCAAGAAGAAATAAATCAATTTAAAAGAAAAAATATATGGAATCTAGTTTTGAGACCAAAGAATCATACAATAATAGGAACTAAATGAGTATTTAGAAATAAGATGGATGAAAATGGAATAGTGACTAGAAATAAGGCTAGACTAGTTGCTAAGGGATATAATCAAGAAGAAAGAATAGACTATAATGAGACCTATGCTCCCGTAGCAAAATTAGAAGCTATTTGAATGTTATTAGCCTTTGCATGCTTTAACAAATTCAAATTGTTTCAAATGGAAGTAAAAAGTGCATTTTCAAATGGATTTATAGAAGAAGAGGTATATGTTGAGCAACCTCTTGGATTTGATAATCCTAGTCTTCCAAATCATGTCTACAAGCTCTCTAAAGCCCTATATGGGTTGAAGCAAGCTCCAAGAGCATGGTATGAAAGACTAAGTAAATTTTTTATTAACAATAATTTTGTAAGGGGAAAAATAGACACAGCCCTCCTCACAAAAACTCACAAAAATGACACTCTTCTAGTCCAAATATATGTTGATGATATAATATTTGGTGCCACTAATGAATCTATATGTCAAGAGTTTGCTAAGTGCATGCAAGTTGAATTTGAAATGAACATGATGGGAGAGCTTACCTGCTTCCTTGGACTTCAAATCAAACAATTGAAAGGAGGCATCTTCATCAATAAATCAAAATACACTAAGGACCTACTAAAGAAATTCGGAATGGAAAGCTCAAAGCCACTTGGTACTCCTGTGAGTACATCTACAAAGCTTGATCTTGATGAAGAAGCTAAGTGTGTAGATACTAAATATTATAGAAGCATGATAAGAGCTTTACTTTATTTAACTGCAAGTAGACCTGATATAATGTTCAGTGTATACATGTGTGCTAGATTTCAAGCTAATCCTAAGGAATCACATGTAGTTGCAGTAAAAAGAATTCTAAGATATCTAGAAGGAACTTAAACCCTAGGATTATGGTACTCTAGAGATTCATCTTTTAAGTTTGTAGGATATTCAGATGCCGACTTTGTGGGGTGTTGGTTAGATAAAAAAAGCACAAGTGGAACATGCCAATTCTTAGGTGCAATGTTAACTTCTTGGTTTTCCAAGAAACAAAACTCTATTGCACTATCAACCGCTGAGACGGAATACGTAGCTGTTGGAAGTTGTTGTGCCCAAGTATTATGGATGAAACAGCAACTAGAAGACTATGACATGAACTTTAAAAGTATCCCAATACATTACGATAATACAAGTGCTATCAACTTAACCAAAAACCCTATTTAGCACTCTAAAACTAAACACATAGAAATTAGACATCATTTCTTAAGAGACCATGCTAAAAAGGTGATGTAAGACTAGAATTCATACATTCAGAAGATCAAATAGCTGACATTCTTACAAAACCTCTAAGTGAAGTTAGCTTCTGTAAAATTAGACTGTTAATGGGATTATTATATTATGATAAACTGTATGTCTAATTGCATCATATTCATCATTTGCATACTTGACATCTAGTGAATGAGTATTAAACTTTATTTAACATTTCCCTCACTCAAGATGGCATAGATAAACAAATTTCATGCTAAGACTCTAAACTGAAAGTTTTTTTTTTTGGTCCAGTCGACTGGTAAGTCTATCCCAGTGACTGGTAAGTCTCTGCCTAGTTATCCAGTCGACTAGTAAACCATGACCTTGTTTGGAGCCATTTTTTGAATTTCAGTTAACTAGTCAGTCGACTGGTATGAATAACCCAGTCGACTAGTATTTCTCTGCCAGTTAACTCAGTCGACTGGTGTCCTGATCAAGTCGACTAGTATGTTAAAAATTTTCAAATCTGCGAAGGACCCAGTCGACTGGTACCCTAACCCAGTCGACTAGTATCGCGATTCTATAAATAATCTCTTTAGATTTTTCAGTTTTTTACGCCATTTTGAAACCCAAAGCTTTCTCTCTCTAAAAAATCTCATCTTTTTTTACCAAAATCTCCTTAAAACATATCATAAACGCCTTGATCCAGTCCTTCATACTACTTATTTCAACTTTCTACGGTTGAAATCTCCAATTTTTACCAAAATCTCCTTTTCTCCTCAAAAACACTTTTCCTCCAAAATGTCCGAGAGAATCCGCATTAAGACCACAGTTGGGGGACCTCACGCGCCTACTAGGCCAATGTCCACCAAATCTACGGCTCTGGACTCAAAAGGGAAGGGACTAGTGGGCTCCTCGAGTAAGAAGGCGAGGACACAGCTCGATGACTCCCTGTTCTCTAGCCCCGTAGCAAAAGAGAAGTATACCATTATCATCCATCATAAAAAGATCATGATGGGTAGATTCGTTGACTTCGAATCTATTCGTCATGGTAAATTTAATATTTTACCTTCTTTTGTCGCAATAAACTTGACCCCACTGGTCAAGATACACCAGAAATATTACCCTCGACTGATTCACCAGTTCTATACGAACTTGGTGAAACCCAGTCCACTGGCTCTACGGTTCAGAACCAGTGTAATGGGTGTGGAGTTCGAGTTCAACACTGACCTCTTGATGAGCATTCTGTGGATCCCTATGGGAGGGATCCAATGGAGTTTGGATGGTTGGCCAGACAATTTCGATTACGATGAGGCATGTTAGATAGTTAGGGGTGATCCTAATATGTCTTTCGACCCACTACATTTCACACATGTAGTGACATGCCCCTCGACTCGAAATTGTTTAACCTCATAGTAAGTTGGACCATCCATCCAAGACTTGGGAGTCGGGGCTATCTATCTAAGATAGATGTGGTATTGATTTGGTTCCTTAAAACTGTGCACCACTTCAATATCTACCCCTGATTATGCTCAATCTAATACGCTGTTATTATGTATAGTTGAGGTGTCGATCCCACAAGGAAAAACGAACTACAAGGAAAAGTGTAGATCTTAACACGAACAATAAATATCAAGTGAAAGAATCTGAGTTTTGATAATAAAGTAATGTGAGAAAATTGTGTAAATAATATGAAGAATATAATAAGGAAACAACAAGGTTACGAGAATCCTCCCTAGATTCGTTGCCTTATTCTAATCTCGATTCAGTTGTTTTTATTTCGATTGCAAGTTTCACATCCCAAACAAGCAATCGGTATATATTCAATCAAAACATATGTAAACCCTAATGTAATTGCTATGGAGTACTCTTTGATTTCGATTCAAGCACACATGACCTATCCTATAGATTTATCGAGAAACAACAATATATCTTAATGAAAATATCACAGTAATGGACAAACCTAAAAGATAGGTCTACCGAACTCAATCACATCCAAACAATTTGACATAAGAAGAGCTTGACTAGACTTGTATGGAGAAGACGCATGCAATCACAGGATTAAGAAAGTCTAAGATAAGAAGAACATAAAGTGCAGCTATTACATGAACCTAAATTCTTCTTGTTTAATCAAAAAAATAACTTATAAGCAATGTTTTAACAATAAATCCTTACAACTGAATCAAGAATGAAAATAAGAACAACTACACCTAGGGATTCATCCCTTTACCTTGCTTGGAGATTAGTTGGTCATGGGGCTCATGCTTGAACACCATAATGTCGAGCTCTCTCCTCAGTTTCCAGCCTTCATGGATGCCTCTTTATCAAACCCTAAGTGATCTATTTATAATACAAAAGTTCAAGGGTATTTTTGGCTCAAAAATATCATCAAAAACCCTAATTAGGTTTAGTGTGAAAATATGGGTTCGTGTGCGCGCCTCGGCTCACACTAATCCAGGCCGCCGCGCATACTGGTTGGTGGAGGTTCTCTTCATTTTATCCTTCTGGAATCATGCTTCCACTTTCGTATGCATCGAAGCTTTATGCTTAAAGCGATGATAGCTTTTCCACCTCTTTTAACTCAAAATACCTGAAAATGAATAAGTCAACACTCCACGAATGACACTTTAGAATTATTAAGGTATAAATGTGTAATTCAACTCTAGATCAACCCTAAAATGCTAACAAATAAGTACTATTAAGATGCATTTTACGACTCTCATCATAACTCCCAACTAGCTTATTGCTAGTCCCTAGCAATTCAAGCGAAAAACAAGACAATATGAAATGAATTATATGGTAGAAATCAAAACAAAATAAAGCAATGTTAGCGTTAATCTAAGAGTAATTCAAATCTTCTGTCTCAAAAATCGCAAATAACACACAGCACATAGAATGATTAAATATCATCCAAGTCCAAAAGTAATCCAAACATCAATCTTAAAATTGTTATCGACTCTTAACATCCATTTTACCATAATCCATTAATCCGAACACCCGGATGATTTTATGCACAACATTCATGAATACAAGTCTTGGCCTCTAAAAACACATTAAATTGTGTGACATCAATCACAAATCAAGCTTCATAAGCTTACTTTTCAAATCACTCTCCACTAATGTAGAAAAATCACACTACATCGGATCAATAGGTCTTTAATAAGCTTGTAATGTTAGGCTAAGGTAAAGGTAAAGAGAGAATTGGAAGAATTCAACATGTAAAAGAACTCAATCTCTTAGTTTTAAACACAACTCTTTAAGCACTAGATAATCTTACTTCAACACCCAACTCTTTCAACTATTTTTCGAGCATTTCTCTCAATAAATCACCACTTTTTTCTTTTCTTCTTTCTTTGCCATAATTCGTTTTTTTTTTTGGCATAAGACCATTCACCTCTTTTTTTATTTTTTTTTCTTTTCTTTTCCACAACCCCCAACTTATCTCCTTTAATGTACTTGGGTTATGGTAGCAGTATTTTTTTTTTCATATTTCCATCCTTACTCCTCTTAAGTGCTTCTCAACAAATGTATATAACTAAGTTCTTTTAAAAGAAAGGTAAGGATAAAATATTTTTAGGCTCATAAAGGTAAGTAAATGGGTTATCGAAAGAAATAAGACTCAATTTCTTTTTCAAGAAAAAGGCTCAAACAGGTGACTAGCAATAAATATAGCAAGGGTAAGTTTGAAAGGCTCAAACGGCCCAAAAATGGCCTACATCATATCCTAAGTAGTGTGAATTCTAGGATTTCACCTTAAGTGATTATCAAATAAGTTTTAGAGCTTATCGAGACCGTAAAAATATTCACAAAACAATCGCACATAAAACTTCTCTAAATGTTTTAGACTAATCATGCAATCTTACCGCAAACCAGAGTCTCAAACCAATTGAAGATTGACACTTAAATTATTCTCAAACCGAAGCAAGATTTAACTTCTTCTAAATGCTATATGGTATCTCAATTAGGCTCATATCATTGACATATGAATTAACTCCAATGTTAACACAAAGCATGTTAAGGACAAACAAATGTATTAAAACAAAGCAAACGGAAAAAAAGGGAAAGTGACACCAAGCAATTCAATGGTATGCAATAAGAAATGTGTTTCCTCCACCCCCAACTTAAGATAGGTATTGTCCTCAATGTAAAAGCAAAAGTTAAGGAAACTCCATTTTTAAGCAAAGGTGTGTGGAGCCAAAAATTGTGCACGACCAATTGAACTGATGCGCATATTTGTCCCTGAAAAAGAAATACGAAGGTAATACTGGAAAACAACAAAATACTAATAATAAACCAGAAAAAGAAATATGAAAAAAATAAAAACAAAATGATATGTTATAGGGTGCCTCCCATGAGAGCTAAGTTTTACGTCTTCAGCTAGACGCTGCACCACTCTCACTGTTGGCCTCATTGTGGTGCTGAAGATGAGGCTCTATACTCAGTGGCCTCAGTGCAAGTCTTTTGATAAGGAATACTTAAAGTCCACCACCTGTGGCTCAAGTGTTCTTGGTGTTGCCCATTTACTATTAGAAGTAGGGTATTTAATTCCCACATCCATGTGACTTCTCTCAATCAACTCCTCAAAGCATGGTTGCCATGATTTCTTAATAACTCTCTGTGACTTATCAAAAACATCAACAACATTAACAGCATGGGATAAATTGAAGAATCATCAAACTCAAAATTATTAGGAATGAATTCCGAAGAGTTAGAATTTTCTTTAATGTACTCATCCCCTTCATGTGGCTGCCTTGAGACTCTAAAGACATTTACCTCTAGAGTCATATTTCCAAATGATAAGGTCATTAGGCCATTCCTGCAATTAATAAGGGCATTAGCGGTGGCAAGGAATGGTCTTCCAAGTATCAAAGGAATTTTTAACTTCGTGTTCACAATAGAAACGGTATCTAAAACCAAAAAGTCAACAAGATAGTAGAAATTATTAATTTGCAACAAAACATCTTCCATAATACCTCTTGGTTTTCTTACCGATCTATCTGCTAATTGAAGTACCACAGAGGTTAGTTTGATCTCACCTAGACCGAGCTGCAAGTACATGGAGTATGGCATGAGGTTCACACTAGCACCCAAATCTAGTAATGCTTGGCCACAAGATTTGTTTCCAATTTGGCAAGTCACCATTGGACAACCCAGATCTTTATATTTGGGCGGTGTATTGCTGTCAACTACTGCACTTGCTTACTCCGTTAAGAATATCGTCTTCTTCACATTGTGCTTCCTCTTAAGTGTGCATAGATCCTTGATGAGTTTAGCATAGTTGGGAACCTGTTTTATGACATGAAGAAGAGGGAGGTTAATTTTAACATGCTGAAGTTGTTCAAGAATCTCACATTTTAATGCTGAATTTTTCTCCTTAGGTTTAAGAAGAGCTTGAGGGAAAGACACAGGTGGAGAATAATCATCATAGGCCTCTTGTTCCTTGGGGGCTTCATACTTCTTGCTCATGGTATTAGGAATCAAGTGTGATGGTACAGTGGGTCTATCAATTTTCTTACCACTGCGGGTGATTATGACATTAACCTCTCTAACATTTTGATTTTCGGGTTCGAAGGTTTGTGCCATATGTTGTCCCCTTGGATTAGGTTGTAGCTGTGAAGGAAAACGACCTTGCTCTTGAACCGTCAAGAAACTAGTCAACTTGGTGAGTTGACTCTTTATCACATTTTGTTCCTCTTTGATTGCTTGATGCTCCTCTAGCAATCGATGATTTATCTTGCCTTGCTCTTCCACAATCTTGGCATGTACCTGCATAAATGACTTAAACATATCTTCCAAAAGTAAAGATTGTTGAGGTGCATTAGATGAGGTTTCTTCTAGTTGTCATTGGGTACTAGAGTGGGGATGAGGTTGTATATCGGATCTCCAACTAAAATTAGGGTGATTCTTCCAACTGGGATTGTAGGTGTTAGAGTAGGGTGAGTCTGGTTTCCTAACGGGTATACCTAAAGCATTACACTTTCTCTTCATCTCAAAATAAGCTGGACAATCCCTAGGTAAATGATCTACCCCATTATACATGAAACAAGGCTCGTGGGACTCTACCCTAGCAACCGTTTCAGGGGTTCTAGCATCATTGGTTTTTAAGGCTTCAATTTCCTTAGTTATGGCCTCTAAACGAGCTTTAAGGTTATCCTTTTCCTTAAATTGATAAATCCCAGCGAATTGATTTCTCTTAGTGCTTTCCATGGCATTTGGTCTTGTCCAAGTGTGGGCTTTTTCCAATAGGTCATCTAGGAAATCTATGGCTTGGTCGGGATCTTTTTGAAGAAAATCCCCATTGCATATCATTTCTATGAGTTGCTTTTCCCTACTTAGAAGTCCATCATAGAATTAGCTAACTACCCGCCAACTCTTATACCCATGGCGTGGACAAGAATTCAAAAGGTCCTTGAAACGTTCCCAAACCTGATATAAGGTTTCACTCTTCTTTTGTGCAAAGTTTGAGATTTGTCTCTTGAGGTTATTGGTTTTATGGGTTGGGAAGTGCTTTTGGAAGAAAACTCGTGCCATCTCATCCCAACTACCTATGGACCTAGGCCTTAACGAGTATAGCCAAACCTTGGCCTTTTCCTTAAGTGAAAAAAGGAAAAACCTAAGTTTAACGGTGTCTACTATATCAGCCCTACCTTGAAAGGTTGCCACTACTTCTTTAAATTCTCTAATATGGATATAGGGGTTTTCATTCTCAAACCCATGGAAGGTTGGTAGCAATTGGATCTTGCCCAGCTTAAACTCAGGTTGTTGAACATTAGGGGGGAACATAATACAAGATGGTGTGGCCATTCGGCTAGGGTGCAAGTAGTCTTTAAGTGTCTTCGCAACATTTTCATTGAGATTTTCGGCCATGTTAACAAAATCCTCTAAATTCTCACTTGGGTGTGCACTATGATTTGATCTAGGCGAGATTTCACTAACGGACGTGGAAGGAGAGGGTAACTCTATTTCAGGTCTTTTAATGAATCTACCTTGCGAATCTCTCAGTCTCAGCATACACCAAAGGAATTAGAAGGAAACAAATAAAACAGAAAAATAAAAATAAAAATAAAATCAAAACAAAGAGCAAAGAACGATATTACCGTATTGTCTCAAAGTTGACAATCTTCTTTGTACTTAAGCGCGTTTCCCCGGAAACGGCGCCAAAATTTGATTATGCTCAAACTAATACGTGGTTATTGTGTATAGTTGAAGTGTCGACCCTACGAGGAAAAGTGTAAACCTTAACACGAATCATAAAGATCAAGTGAAAGAATCAGAGTTTTGATAATAAAGTAATGTGAGAAAATTGTGTAAATAATATTAAGAATATAATAAGGAAACAACAAGGTTCCGAGAATCCTCCCTAGGTTCGTTGCCTTATTCCAATCTCGATTCAATTGTTTTTATCTCTATTGCAAGTTTCACATCCCATACAAGAAATCGGTATATATTCAATCAAAACACATGTAAACCCTAATGTAATTGCTATGAAGTACTCTTTGATTTCGATTCAAGCACTCATGACCTATCCTATAGATTTATTGAGAAACGACAATATATCTTAATGACAATATCGCAGTAATGGACAAACCTAAAAGATAAGTCTACCGGACTCAATCACATCCAAACAACTTGACATAAGAAGAGCTTGACTAGACTTATATGGAGAAGAAGCATGCAATCACTGGATTAAGAAAATCTAAGATAAGAAGAACATAAGTGTAGTTGTCACATGAACCTAAATTCTTTTTGTTTAATCAAAGAATAACTCATAAACAATGTTTTAACATGAAATCCTTACAACTGAATCAAGAATGAAAATAAGAACAACTATACCTAGGGATTCATCCCTTTGCCTTGCTTGGAGATTAATTGGCCATGGGGCTCATGCTTGAACACCATAGTGTCGAACTCTCTCCTCAGTTTTCCAGCCTTTATGGATGCCCCTTTATCAAACCTTAAGTGATCTATTTATAATACAAAAGTTCAAGGGTATTTTCGGCTCAAAAATATCATTAAAAACCCTAATTAGGTTTGGTGCGAAAACAAGGGTTCGTGTGCACGCCGCGACACACATTGGTTGGTGGAGGTTCTCTTCATTTTATCTTTTCACAATCATTCGTTCACTTTGGTATTCATCAAAGCTTCGTGCTTAAAGTGATGATAGTTTTTCCACCTCTTTTAACTCAAAATACCTGAAAATGCACTGAAATAAGTCAATACTCCACGAATGACACTTTAGAATTGTTAAGGTATAAATATGTAATTCAACCCTAGATCAACCCTAAAATACTAACAAATAAGTACTATTAAGATGCATTTTACGACTCTCATCAACCCCCTACTGCCCGCCAACTTGATAAACGATGAAGCTAGTGACTCCAGATGTCTTCCCTATGGGATGCTTATCACACTCATCCTCCAGCACTTTCGGGTTCTTCTTCCTGCCTCCTAGGCTCAGAAAATCAGCCTCAAGGACATCATCAACGTCTCATCTCTAAAGAAGATGGGGTGCATGGTTCGAGATGGGATGATCTATTCAAAGGTCAGGAGGAACATCAGGATAGGTGAGGATGATAACAATGATGATGAGGAGAGTCCAGATGCTGCAGCCACTGCTATGGATGCGGATGATCGAGCATTACCTATGGGCAGCTTGAGTACTAGTCCAGCTGGATACAGCTATCTTTTCTAATCTATTATGAGCCTCTAGCTAACTATGCAGTCTGGATTCCAGAGCTTGAGCTCTTCTATCGACGCCATGCATCATGACCTTCGCTTCCTCAAGAATGACTTCAAGCTGCACTGAGAGCATACAGAGGGTTCCTTGGCTGAGCTTCGGGATCTCATTCATGATGACTTTGACTCTCCCACTCACTGAGTTGTTTTCTATATTGCTTTTCATATATATATATATATATATATATATAGCTTTTAGGTGATCTTGGCACGAACATCATTTTATCATATTTTGTAGTTTTTCAGTTTCTGCTTTTAGAAGCCCATGATGTATGGATATTTACTTTATATGTCTATATCTCATTTTACATTTTGATTCATATACTTGTTTTACTTTTACGCAATATGTTTACTTCATATAAAACCTTTTTTGCTCGGATATATGCTGTAACTGCTTCGCACGTATGGAAACTTCTGGCTCTTCTCAGGAAGTCTTCCCAACTATGAATTATGCCAAATTTTCCATACAAGTTTGTTTATGTATTATCTTAATGTTTGTAGTGTCTATATGGCTTATTTTTTGGTTTACTACCCCCTTTTCTGCTGTTGTCAAAACGGGGGAGAAATATGAGAAAAATGACTGTAAACTTAAAGTAGTGCAAAGATTTAGGGGGAACATTGCTCCAAAGGACTTGTTGAATAAAACTATATGTTAAGTTGCTTGGTTAGATTAAATATAAATAGTTTTAAAACTGTTTTAAACTTTTTACAAGTTGGTTTTATTCAAAGAGGAAACTCTGCCCAATTTTTTCTAAAAACCTAACACTTTGTTTTTAAAACAGTTTTCTCTCATTAATTTTGTCATCATCAAAAAAGAGGAGATCGTTAACCCTCATCTAAATTTTCATAATGACAAAACATAACTCTAATTGTACTAACAGTGTTATCTAAGTGTTTTAAACGATAAAAGCATACAGCCAAGAATCAAGATACAAGAACTCAATCCGAATCAGACACCAAGTCAAGACAGAAGATCTAGTATAGGCATAAGGTATTGAAATAAGTTGTAAATCTCACTTGTTCAGGTAACTAGCTTGTCTTATGGCTCCTTTTGAAAAAATATTTTAACAAAATTACTTATTCAAACATTTTTAAGTCAAAAACATTTCAAAACATGAAAAACTGGGTTAAAGGGCAACCCAATCAACTGGATCCCTACACCAGATGACTGGGATATGAGACAATATGTCCCTAGTCGACTGGGTGATCAATACCAGTCGACTAGCATTCTGGACAGAATGTCCCCAATCGACTGGTACTCTCCACAGCCTTAAAAGTGAGACTTTTCACTTGACCTAGTCGACTGGTACTAAGACTTAGTCGACTGGTAATTCGAAAAATATGATCGTTAAGGCACTAGGCTTGAGCATTTAATGTACCAAAACGTACCAATTCAGTGTCAAATGGCTATATTGATTCAAGGCTATAATGAGCATTTAAGAAGAAGAGATTACACATTCAATTCAGTTTTTGCTCATTAATACACAAAAGCTTTGAAATATTTATTGTTGAGCCATTCTTCAAGCTTTACTTTGAAAGAGAGATATTGTTGAGTTGTAAAAGTATTCATTGCTATCTCTCTACCATTTACTTTACAGCAACTCATATTTATTGTAAAGGAATTAACTTCCGCAAAGAAAAGATTAGCTTCCGAGAGGAAGGGATAAGCTTCCAAGTGGAAGGGATTGTTTGTAAGGTTTGTGCAACATCTGTGAAGTTGTACGACTAAGAGTTTTAGTGGATTAGGAAGTTCCTTGAAGAGAGTGGACGTAGGGTCAGAATGAATCCGATATTGCTGAACCACTATAAACTGAGTTTGCACTTTCTATTCCTTAAACTCTTTTATTTAAAGCACATTACTTGTTTATACGCTTGTGCATTTAACTATTTTTATAAACTTGTGAGTAATTAGTGAAATTTTTTAAAAACCCAATTCACGCCCCTCTTGGGTTGGAACCAAAGTATACAGAGATGAATGAATATCAAAAGATTATTAAAAGTAATTGAATTATAAGATGTAATTTGGAGTATATAATCGAATACTTCTAGTAAATTTAATTCACTGAGCTTGTGAAGTTCACTCCGCATTGTACAATGATTTTAGATAGCGGGCAAGACAGATAGAATTGTGAGTTGAGATTCAGACTAAATCATTTTCTGTAAGCCATGTGGTCCATATCCTCAGACTATGAGAAAGAAGTTTTTTTTTTTTTTTTTGTAAATATTCATGCATAATATGTTGTATATGCTGTTCAGTTGAGATCTGAATGATGTAACTCTCCTGTTGAGGGTTAAGGATTTATGTTTGTAAATAATGCAGTTGACATTTTTATATTGTTGCATATATGTGTCGTGCTGGGATTTCAAAAAGTGACAACACCCTCTCGGAGGTGGCTAACCTAGGATGGGTCGTTACTTCTGCCCTCTTTTTAGCCTTTTTGGCCTGCATTCTTGCCTCCTCCTAGGATAGTCGGTACTAATCGCATGAAAGACAGAGCTGATCAGTCTACTACTTTAGTGCCCACTTCTTGGATTTCGGCCTTGGCCTCTCTTTCTTGAAGTCCCGAATGATCTCTGACATGAGATTCATCTACTCGATGGAGATGGCAACGTACATCCCCACCTAAAACAAAAAGAACATAATAAGACGTCTAAATAATAAAGAATAAGAAAAAACAAGTGTAAAAACGAGATTGTACCTTCTCTGTTGATTGGCTAAAGATTCCAACCAAGATCTCCAGGTTATGGTGGAGAAGAACCGCCTCGTCATTCGAAGGGATGGCCCTTTGGAGCAGTTAGTGGACCACGATTAGGTTTTTTAGCATCGATTTGATGGGCTACACCGACCATGTCCCACGAAAAGGAACAGGAGCAATAGCATCTTCAACCTACTCCACAGTCGAAGAAGAGGCTAGATCTTTAGATTTACCGTCGACTTTTAAGTCTACCATTACTGATCTAAAGGTTTGCCCCGCCTGGGTTGTTTAAGAAGACCCTCGGTCCTCTACCTCTTTTTCCTATTAGATAGAGGCTATATAAAAGGAGAGGGATGAGCAAGAGGCTATGAAGAGCCCCTCATATCAATGGAACATTTGCCTTATTTGCTCTTCTTTGTTGCGACGGAATTCACAACTACCTCTGCCATCAAGCAAGCCCAGTATTTAACCATATCTGCACCAAAACTAAACAAATAAGCACCATTAAGAAAGAAAATTATGCAAGTTACAAAACTCTAAATAATCATGGCCGATTACCAGGGTCACAATACTCAGCCTAACCTTAATCAAGACTTCCCCATCTATCATCTCATCAACATCTAGTAACTTGTGCTTGATAAATTTCATGGCTTCATCTTCCTTAGTCGAAGTGCTTGGATGATTCTTAAGGGACTTATACTCCCCATAATCCCATTCAGAATGAACTAGAAGAAACTCCGAAGATTGAACATAAAAGAACTTGTTCTTCTAATGATGCACTGAGGAGGAGAGATACTCAATTATTTCTATTTTATTCCTCGGAGCAAAATTGTACCACCAAGTCCTAGAGCTTATTGATTGTGTACAAGCATTGAAAGAGTCTTCTGAACAAGGGAACCTCCCTCATGCCTCTGGTGGGAGATAATAAAGCCTGCCAACATCCGCTAAGAGTTCGGAAAAAGCTGGTCAGAGCAACTATAAAATGGTTTATGAGATATACGAAGGCCACGGGCATGGGGAACCGAAGTCCTACCTTAAGCATGTCCTTAAATATACACCACTTGTAGGGTGGACCAGCTCGTATGAGGATGCAAGCCCTTTCCTCGAAGGTTGGAAGTAAGAACTTATACTATTCCGAGATGCATTATTTTCTCCTGATGATCTCCAAGGATTTCTCCGACAGGGTACACACCTCCTCCTCTGCGGCATATTGGAATCGGTGATGGTCCGCAACCATCTTCTTGTTGAACGCCTTTATAGAGGGGACCACTTCTTCTGCTTGTTCGACTTCTCGAAGTTGACCTCCACTAGATTGATCTGAAAAGAAGTGTCCGACTCAGAGGATACACTTGCACTACTCTCACTCAACTCCCCTCGATTATAATCATATACTTCTACTTTACTATCACTAGACATAATTTAAAGTTTGAAAGAAATAGGAAGAGCAATGTCTTATTGAAAGAAAGGAAATGATGAAAAAAGCTTGAACTGCTGCGAACTAAAGAACTCTGAGGCAAGAGAGGCAGGGCTGAGGAGAGCTCTGGGAGAAGAAATGAAAAATGATCAAATGAAAGGGGAACCCTCCCCTCACTTGTACTTATAGGCTCTCAAAGGGAAATAAATTCCTCTGATAATTGTGTCCAATCATACCCATGCTTACAGAAGAGGCCATGTGGCTTCTCTTCTTGCAAATGAATGTCTCTAAAAGAAGTACAAAGGACACTCCACGTACAAGCCTGAAAATTCCCCAAGTATTCAAGTCCAAGGTGGTACCTCAACTCGTAAATTCATGTGCTCCGAGGACCGAGGTGAAGGCCCAAAATGTTCCTTCACTTTGTGTGTCCCTTTGCTTCAACATTGTGCTTCGACCTTTAACTTTGTGCATCCCTTTGCTTTGAGGACCAAGGCGAAGAACCAAAATGGCTCTTCACTTTGTACATCCCTTTGTTCCGACCTCGTGCTCCGAGAACCGATGTGAAGGCCTTAAAATTGCCCTTATCTTTGTGCGTGCCCTTGCTATGACCTAGTACTTTGAGAACCGGGGTGAAGGCCTAAAATGACCCTTCACCTCGCACTAGTCCTAGCTCCGAGGACCTAGGGCCGATGACCCATGTCTGAGGACAAAGGTAAACCAAGGGTTACTCCTTTAGACCGAAATCTCGCCTTTAAGGGAATGAGACATATAATATGGGTAAAACACATCACCCAATAGAAAATTGATACATGGCTACCTACAAGGGTAATTAATTCATTTCATCTGCTGAAGGAGAGATGACCCATGTCCGAAGAAAATGGATCCAAAAACTCCTATCACTCGAGCGAAAAAGAGTAATTTCACCTTGAAGTGCCCTACCACATTTTCCTATTAGGATAAGATTCCTAACCTTATATAAATGACACATTATTCCATGTGCACATTCATTACACTCTTTCTCAAGTATTCTCATTTCCTCTCCTCATCTCTTCTCTTCATTACGCTACTCGTTGTCTTAATCATCCAAGGGCATTCCTCATAGCACAACATTACAAGCGACTTCCCTTTTTAGGTATCTCAGACTTGGATGACCTAAGATTTGACATTGATTGACTTGGATTGGACCTCAAAGGACAACTTAGACCGACTTAATTAGACTTGACCTATTTTCGACATGAACATATGGTAATAGGATATTACATGCTTATATTGTAAGAGTATATAGCAATGCTTCTGTAAAAGAAAAGAAAAAAATAGTTGGTCAACTTAATTCAATGGTTCCCATGAACAAGGTTGTGACAAAACAAGGACAATACCTTTCTCCCCGTTATAAAATAACATTTTATGTATTCAATATAAAATAGGCGTAGAAATGCAAGACTAGAAGTAGAACTTCAGACCTTAAATGTCAAATGATTAAAAAAGGAAATCAATATATTAATTTTGAAATTTTTTAAGAAAACATATAAATATTTTTATAGACATTTTTTTTTAGGTATTCAACATAACATATGAATGCAAAATGTGTGTGGTTAAAAAAATTCAAATTTATGTTGTGCTAAAAAAAATTTAAATTTTCTCAACTTAAAAAAATAATATTATAAATTAATTTTGGTAGATTTAGTTATACTTTTTATCAATTGGGTTTTTATAAAATTTATTGATTAAGTTTTATATAATTAAAATATTTTTTAATAATATATAATTCAAATAATTATAGAATGAGAAAAAAGAGAGGAGGACACATGCTTTGACATATAACAAAAGCGATAATAATAGTTATATTTAATATTATTATTTTAAGTAAGTAATATAATATTCTTTTAAAAATTAAAAAACATAAACTCAACATTTCTCCGTCTTTAACTCGATCAATTGAGAAACCATAAAATAACAGGAGAGCTAAACTGTATGCAAATTGCAAAATTAAAGCCTTGTCCCCAAACTTTCCGTCCCTTCTTTCACAAAATGAATATTTGATGTTCTGATCAACAACAAGGATGCCTCCTAAGTTCCCCTCCTCGTTCTTTCCATTCGTCATAATCCTCTCTGTTTTCCTCCTCTTCCTCTACTCCTCTCTCCTCCTCCCTCTCCACAAACCTACCAGAATCCCCTCATCTTCACTCCCTCCTTGCAACCTCTTCAATGGCCGGTGGGTCCTTGACCCCCACAACCCAAAACCCTTTTACAATGAAACCTGTCCTTTCCACCGGAACGCCTGGAACTGCCTCAGGAGCAAGAGGGAGAACATGAGTCTCATCAATTCCTGGAAATGGGTGCCTCAAGGGTGCCACTTGCCACGGATCGATCCGGTCCGGTTCCTGGATTTAATAAGGAATAGGAATATTGGGTTCGTTGGGGATTCTCTGAATGAGAACTTTTTGGTTTCTCTTCTGTGTATACTTAGAGTGGCTGATTTGGGAACCAAGTGGAAGAAGAGAGGGGCTTGGAGAGGAGCTTATTTTCCCAAATTCAATGTCACGGTTGCATATCATCGGGCGGTTTTGCTTGCCAAATATGAGTAAGATTGTTGGGCTCTTTTTATTTTCTTCTTTGAGAATAGATTTTTGCTCAAATTTTGTTTATGGGTGTGAACTGTTAAATGCTCGAGCTTTTTAAACTGATAATTATAGTTATTATTTTGTCTAAATGCTCGAGTATAGGTAGTCTGTTGTATCAATAAGAGTAGGTATGTGGGAATATGAAGTTTCTGGCTAGAGTTAAAATCAATTTTCTTGAGATCTCCAATTAAATGGAAGTTGTAAATGTGAGATGAAAATAAGACTTAGAAAAGTAAAATCTGTTTGTCTTAGCTCCTTGAAGTAACTTAATTCTTAGGAAGTCACTGTTGGTTCTGGTATTTATCAGTCAATCAATATCTCCTTAGTATTATGATCTAACTAAGGATCCTATTCATGCAATGTTGTTCTTGCTTTTCCTTTTAATTTAGTTTTAATGATTTTTTGAAATAATATTTTCTCCTTGACCTTATGACTCCATTGTAAAACATGAAATTGGGACATGTTCACCAAACTGCAATCAGAAGAAAGGGGGTTGCTTATCTATTGTGAAGAATGGATAGAGTACTTAAATAAGTAGCAGTCTTGAGCTTCATAAGAAAGTTTTGAAAATGGTAATTCTATTACCCTGAAAGCCGGCTGTTTTAGGTCATAAGTGACTGCTAGAACATGGAATTTAAGAGTTGGATCTCAATTAGCTTGTACAGAAATAATTAATTCTGTTTCTTGTAAAACTAAGTGCCACCTTGGTGTATTTTACCAATCAACTTGGTTTTATCTGGTCGTGATACTTTTTTTAATGTCATACATTCTATTGCCTCTTATATTCAGGGTACCATCCATGGTAATGAATATCCTAGCTGTTGGATATGTCTTATCTTAAATTGCTATTTTTTGCTTTTGTATATGTTGAAATGTCAACCTCATGTGCTTATGACTGATTAAATAAAGGTGGCAGCCGAAACCATCTGCTCTTGCTGATCGAGATGGATTAAAAGGAATATATCGAGTAGATGTTGATATTCCTGCAGATGATTGGGTCAACATCACTGGCTTCTATGATGTCCTTGTTTTTAATACTGGCCATTGGTAAATATCTTCTTCTTTTGGTAGCTCATAGAAAATGAATGAACCTGTTTTTATTTTTAATGCTTTCGCGTCATATGTGCATTTATGTGAATTCAGAAAGGTTAATTGAGGAAATGAAGAGGTCCTTTCGTCTCAAAGATCAATATTTTTGGGTTGTCATAATGAAAAGCAAGTGACTAATATTCATGTTTCCCTGAGATAGTAGAAGTACTTGAATTAGTGTGCTTCAAATGTTGTCCTTCTTTTCTGTTACTTTTTTTCCTTGTCTGACACGAATGTTGGACTTATCTGCTCAAACTATATTTTACAAAATACAGCCCAGTGATAACTACATTGATGTCAATTTGGAATTTATGGTTGCTAGCATTCTTAAGTACTTACACAATTTATAATGGTTTGTCAAGATATGAGGTAACCATAAACTAAATACCAAAAGCAATGGGAGATTAGTGAAGATATATTATGACATAGATACTTAAAGAAAAATCAACTGGAAATGCATGCACATACAAATGGAAAGATAAAAATTTGAAGTATCCCACATGGTAGTGAGATAATACTTTCGCTGTCCTTAATTCTCTAGTTAGTTACAGTACGCTTCATCTTGTCAGTTGGCAGTTACTAAGTCGATCTGCTCACTATGTCGTATCTTGTACATTTAAATCTATGTGAATTGTGAAAGCATCTTGAAAGCATAATAACTTGGTATTGATTAGGTGGGGTTATGATAAGTTCCCCAACGAGACACCTCTTGTTTTTTATCATGCGGGAAAACCTTTAAACCCCCCTCTGGGGATAGTAGATGGACTTAAAGTTGTTCTTGAACACATGGTCTCCTTCATACAAAGAGAAGTTCCTGGCAAGACCTTGAAGTTCTGGCGTTTGCAATCACCAAGACACTTCTATGGTGGCGATTGGAATCAGAATGGTAGTTGCTTGTTTGATAAGCCCCTCGAGGAACTTCAGGTATGAGTTGATAATTACCATTCACTCTTAGACCGTGGTATCATTTTGGACCTGGTTTATATCTAAATCAACTCTCGTAATTTTTGCATTTCTATTGTATTGCATTGCATTGACATATACTGTAATTCTACCCAAAATATTTTCCTGATAAAAGAAAAATGCTACCCAAAATCCAAAGTTCGACATGGTTTAAAATTGAGACAAAACCTGTGGTTTCTATACATATCAAAGAAGAAGAAGAAGAAGAAAAGTCATGTTGTTTCTATTATCTTATTTTCTTAGTGAATGTTGGAAATTGGAACCTTGATTCTCTGAAGTGCGATACTATATTTCCTGCGGGATTTGATACTAATATCTAGACAGCTTGACTTGTGGTTTGATCCCAGCAACAATGGAGTAAATAAAGAAGCAAGACAACTTAACCATCTCATTGAAAAGGCATTGCAAGGAACAGATCTTCAATTGCTTGATCTGACTCACTTGAGTGAGTTCAGGGCAGATGCCCATCCAGCTATTTGGTTAGGGAAGAAGGATGCTGTTGCAATCTGGGGTCAGGACTGTATGCATTGGTGCCTACCTGGTGTCCCTGACACATGGGTTGATATATTGGCAGAACTAATCCGTAATAGCTTGGGAACAGGGTGATCAATTGCAAAAAGAATACCGATATACCATCACATTCTTTTTGTCTTCATCTCAAAAGTATTTATGGATTTCGGAGGAAGATGCTGAGCGGCTTCATAACATGCACAGAGAACTGCAAACGTGAAAAAATTTGTTCTCAGTACACAAGTCATTGCCTAGCTTCGTGGATGTGAATATGCTGCAGCCTTAAAGTGGAAACAAGAACCTGTAACTCTCTCATCTTGAAAGAACTTTTTTGGAGGAGCTGATACCAGACATTTACTAAATTGTAACAGAGGTGTGACATTTAGATTTTTTTTCTATCTGGGGAGGGTAGAGTGATGAAAGCTGAGCAGAACGACTGAATTATACTTCCACCAGATTCTATAGGTTTCAACTTTTCAGATTTCTAAGATGAATCTTTCTTTGTATTCATTCTCATTCATTTATTTTGTCTTGCATCGACTTTTTCTTGTAAGTAGAAATTGGAAATGAAATGTCTTTGCAGCATATTGATTACACATATTCTTATCAGGTGAACTTGCAGCAAACTATGATTTCATATTTGAAGTTATTTGAGCTTCTTGTTGGATTATCGCCAGCAAGTCTTGAAGTTTTATCATCTTTCCGAATCAGTAAGTCTGTTGCACTGGGACTCCTACAAAAAGATCGTAATTTCATTATTTTATATTTTCATTCAATATTTAAAAACTTGTGAATTTGAAATATTAGTATATAGTTTTTATATATTTTAAATACACGATTTTTAAGAATAAAAAAAATTCATGAATTGTATGTTAATACAAAAGCATTAGCATTTGAATTGCACTTAATTTATAAAAATTAATTTAAATGCAAATACATGCGTTTTAAATTCATAAATCAAAATGCAATGCAATTTTTTTTTTTAAATTTTTTTCTCATACGATATGTAGGCCTAGTCTACCAAGTAACATAAGTTAAAGCAATTATAAAATACACGTATATACTAGTAATAAACTTTAATCATGTTTTATACCATTAAAAAAACCCTAATCATGTTTGATTAATTAATTAAATAAATAGATATGTTACATTTTAATTCCATATGAACAGTTATACTTCATTTGATTGAAGGGGTTTACTATTCGTATGATATTAAAGTGGAATAAAATTAATCTTAATCCCACTTTTTTGATCCATTTCCCTATGAGATAGAATCTATCCCATCTATATGAGACTAAATTTTTTCTTCTCTTTTTACCCTTGATAATGGTAACTATTATAATATTATTAAAAATAATTGTCTCTTATAATAAAAATAATACCAATAATAATAGTATTGTTATAATATTATTATAATATTTTTTTCTTATATTCATAATGATTGAGTAATAATTATAATAATAATGATAATAGTAATAATAATTATTATAATTATAATAATAATTTAATAATAAAAATTATTATTTATTATTGTAATAGAAATTATAATAATAAAAATGAAATTTAATAATTCTAACAATTATTATTTTAATGATAGTAAATGTAATAAAACTTTTAATTATGATAATAATAATATGTAAATAGTAATAATTGTAATAATGATAATAATAATTATTATGATTATTAATGATAATAATTATCATTCTTATAATTATAAATTTTAAAATATTGTTATAGTAATTATAATAATTATTATGGTAAAATAATAATAATTATTTATATAATAATGATAATTAAATTATAAGATTTGTGAAGAAATTAGAGATGGTTAAGAACGATGAATAGTAATAAGATATTTTGGTACTTAAACTTCTTATGTCATTTAATCTCAATCCAACAATCTTATGATCCAAATATAAAATTAATATATTACTTTTTTAATCACATTTTATTTTATTTACTGTTAATCGTAACCCTATCTCATTATAATTTTATCGATGAAGCAAATGGACCGCTTTAGACATGGCTATAAGAATTCATCTTTTCTCCACGAGTACCCTCCAACAACTCATAAAATTCCAATCTTATCCTTCCCTCAGCACCAGACCCAAATCCCAAATCCAATGCACCAACAAGTACTTGGAAGAGGCCATGAAGAAGAACAAAAAAAACTGTTATTCGTTGAGTTTAGCCAGTACTTGGATTTGAAAGAAGAGGAAGTGAAGAGCAAGCGGAGAAAGATCAGTGAAGAGAAGTGGATTTTGATTAAAAGGTCTGTTAGTGAGTGGGGTGACAATTTCCATCCATTATCTGCAAGATCTATTTAGGAGATGTTGGAAGATCACTTGCATGAAGAGAAATCATCTTCAGATCCTTCTCCTTCAGTTTTGTTTCGCAGGTTTAAAGAGAATAATGGGGTTTCCTTGAAAATTGAAAATAGGATGTTAATTGACGCGTCTGGGAACGAGGTCGTTTTGGGTCTTTGACACCCCAGGTCTATGCAATTTCTTTTTTTGATTCTGCAACCTTAAAACGTGGTCGTTGATAAACCCTCATTAAGTCTTTTTATTTGAGGTTCGAACCCATGACTTAAAGTATCATATATCTTAATCACTAAGTTAGTATTCTTATTTTAACATTATTGCACTTCATAAATATATAATACATGTTATATAGTTTAATAATAATTACAAATTATTTAATTAATCACTTACAAATTACAACAATATAGAAATATAAGTTATATTTCATATAATTTATATATATATATATATATATATATATATATATTAATATTTATAAAATTATAATTATCACACTATAAAGAATTAGTAAAGTATCAAACTTTGTTAAAAATTAATTAATTAAAATTAAAATTATTTTTTATTTTATTATTCTAATTAATTAATATTATTTTATTTAAATTTCGAAACGCCCCAAAAGATTCAAAAGACTTACCCGGATTTTCAGATTAGAATTTTAAATTTTCAATATTTTGATTGAACATCTTTACAAATAGAACTACTATGTTGGAGGACTATAGTGTAAATTGATGGATACATATGTGTAGAATTGGAGAAACTGAATGTTTCATTCATACATCGTAAAGTGTACAAGGTACTCCTATTTAAAGGGATAAACCTAACCTGATAACAATCAGATTTGAAATCAGAATATTAGTTACATAACTAATTCCTAGGATAACTACTATATACAAGGTTCTATTTAAATTTAAATTTAAAAATATCTACACAGCACTCCTAGAATTACACGTGTTTTCCCACACTCCCCCTCAAGCTGGTTCGTACACATCGTAAAGACCCAGCTTGCTCACTAAGTCTTCGAATGTCTGTTTCTGCAACCCTTTTGTAAACAAATCAGCTAGCTGTTCCTTTGTAGGGATGTAAGGCATACAGACAACTCCTTCTTCTAACTTCTCCTTAATGAAATGTCTATCAATTTCAACATGTTTCGTCCTGTCATATTGAACAGGATTGTGACAAATGTTAATTGCTGCCTTGTTGTCGCAGTAAAGCTTCATAGGTCCTTCAACATTGATACCCATTTCTTCGACTAGTTTTTTGAGCCATAACAGTTCACATATACCTTGAGCTGCAGCCCTGAATTCTGCCTCAGCACTGCTTCGCGCCACAACAGTTTGCTTTACTTCGCCAAATGACCAGATTACCTGCCACATATGTACAGAAACCCGTCGTTGACCTTTTGTCATTGATACATCCAGCCCAATCTGAATCTGTATAAGCTTCAATCTTCAATGGGTGCTTATTAGTAAAAAGCAATCCTCTACCAGGTGTTCTCTTTAAATACCTTAAAATCTTATACATAGCTTCCAGATGTTCATCTGTTGGAGAATGCATGTGTTGACTGACCACACTAACCGAGAAGGCGATATTGGGTCTAGTGTGGGATAGATAAATAAGTTTCCTGACTAGTCGTTGATATCTCTCCTTATTGGTCTGTTTCTTGTCTCCACTAACCTGCAGTTTGAAGTTTGGTTCAATGGGAACCTTACTAGGCCTGCATCCTAGCATTCCGACCTCCTTGAGTAGATCCAGTGTATACTTCATTTGCGTGACTGCAATACCCGATTTTGATCTTGCTACTTCCATCCCTAAGAAATACTTCAAATGTCCAAGATCTTTGATTTCGAATTCATTCCCAAGATACTCTTTAACCTCCTGAACACCTTTACTGTCATTACCTGTCACTACTATGTCGTCAACATATACGATTAACACAGTGATTCTCCCTGCCGAATACTTCAGAAATAGTGTGTGATCAGCTTGATTTTGTGCAAACCCGAAACCTTTGATTGCTGTTGAAAATCTGTCAAACCAGGCCCTTAGTGATTGCTTCAGACCGTATAGTGATCTTTTTAGTCGGCATACGCTGTCCTTTCCATAGTGCTTCTCAAATCCTGGGGGGAGTGACATATAGACCTCTTCTACTAGCTCTCTATTGAGAAAAACATTTTTTATGTCAAGCTGGTGGAGTGGCCAATCTTGATTTGCAGCTATGGACATGATCACTCTGATTGTGTTCATCTTTGCTACGGGTGCAAAGGTCTCTTGGTAGTCGATGCCGTAAGTTTGTGTGTACCCTTTGGCAACCAGCCGTGCTTTGTAACGGTCAGTTTTTCCATCAGCCTTGTATTTGAGAGTGAAAAGCCACTTACAGCCAACAGGAACCTTGCCTTCTATCGATTTAACAATCTCCCAGGTTCCAGTTTTTTCCAATGCCTTCATCTCCTCCATTACAGCCGCACACCACTCTTGTTTCCCCAAAGCTTCTTCAATATTCCTGGGTATTTCTACAAAAGCCAGATTGAGAGCAAAGGACAAATAGGCAGGAGATAATCTGTGATATGATGTGTATTTAGCACTGGGATGTTGTGTGCAGGTTCTTACTCCTTTTCTGGTTGCTATGGGTAGATTTAGATCATTACCTTTTGCGTTTGAATCCTCAATCTCGGCTGAAGGATAGAGCAGTATTGGTATGGGCTGAACGGTCTGCATTATCCTGTTAGGAATTTTCCGCCTTGTATAGACACGAAGTTCAGGGCAGTTAGACTCCTCCCCCTCTTTGCGATTTTCTAGCACCGGGATTGGGATAGGATGTTTTGGAGTTTTTGGAGAAATATCTGCCGAGTTCCTAGGATTTTGTGAATTTTCAGTTTGCTGATTTTTTTGAGGAACTGAAAGATCTGAATTTGAGTTTGGGTTTAGAGAGATAGATGGAGAAATTTGGGTGTCATTCAAATTTTGAACTGGAGAGATTTGGAACTCATTTGAATTTTGAACCGGAGAGATATTTGGAACTGACTCTGATTCTTAAAATTCAGCTTCTGATTCGAATTGTGAGCATTGTGAGCTTATCTCCCCCTGAAGATGAGTTTTGGAGAAATAAGGAAGATTTTCAAAAAAAGTGACACCGGCTGACACAAAGAATTTTTTAGAGATTGGATCAAAACACTTGTATCCTTTTTAAGTAGGAGAGTAGCCCAAAAATACACACTTAATGGCCTTAGGGTCAAGTTTGCTTCGAAATTGACTGTGAATATGGACAAAGGCTTGACAACCAAATGTTTTTAGGGGTAAAGAATGTAATAACTTTGTATTTGGATAGAATTTTTGAAATATTTGAATGGGTGTTTGAAAATTAAGAACTTTAGATGGCATACGATTAATTAAGTATGCAGCAGTCAAAACAGCTTCCCCCCAAAGATATTTTGGAACTTGATAAGTGAACATTAATGCCCTAGCCACTTCTAAGAGATGCCGATTTTTTCTTTCGGCGAGACCATTTTGTTGAGGACTATCGACACATGAGGATTGATTAATGACTCCTTTTTCAAATAAGAAATTGCCAAGTACATTAGAGAAATATTCACGACCATTATCTGTTCGAAAGAGTTGAATAGAAACACCAAATTGGGTTTTAATCATGTTATAAAAATTTTGAAAGCACTGAAACGTTTCAGATTTGTCTTTTAAGAGATATATCCATGTTAAATGAGTATGATCATCAATAAAAGATATAAACCATCTTGTACCCGAAATATTTGAAACACGGGATGGACCCCAAAGATCGTTATGAATAAGATTGAAAGGCAAAGATTTTTCATAAATTTTTGAGCAAAAAAGTGCTCTGTGATGTTTTGCAAGTTCACAAATCTCACATTGAAATAGAGAATGATCTTTATTAGAAAATAAAACAGGAAACAATTTTTCTAAATAACGAAAACTGGGATGTCCTAATCTACGGTGCCATAACGTGATGTTATCTTCCTCAAGAGAAGTGGAGGCTTTATTTGCGACTTGAACTTGTCTACCTAAGCTTGATCCTTCTTCAAACTAATACAGACCATTCTCCAACCTAGCACTGCCAATCCTCTTCCTCGAGATCAAGTCCTGAAACTCACAATAGGTAGGATAAAAGTTAGCAACACAGTTTTGGTCTTTAGTAAATTTGCTCACAGAAAACAAATTACAGGTAAGATTGGGAACATGTAACACAGAATTAAGAGCAAGATTTTGAGAGATAGGAATTTTTCCTTTTCCTGCTATGGCTGATAGAGATCCATCGGCTATTCTCACTTTGATATTACCCTGACAAGGAGAATAGGAGATAAACAGATTAGATAAACCAGTCGTGTGGTCAGACGCTCCTGAATCTATTATCCAAGGTACGCGAGAGTTGTTTGTCATACCTGCTAAGGAGCAAGATGGATTAGGAGTGGATGCAGCTGGCGATTTGATCTTCTGAATCAGGTCCTGAAGAAGATCCCATTGCTCCTTGGAGATGATTGAGTCTTGAGAACCAGTTTGCGAGCCTGAATGAACGGACTGGGTGTCTTCAGTGACATGAAGAGCACGATTATTGCTTTCGGCTGGCTTATTGTTCTTCAGGTGCGTTGGTTTTCCATGCAGCTTCCAACAGGTTTCTTTGGTATGACCGACTTTGTGAAAATGGTCACACCAAGGGCGCCTATTGTCACTCCTTCGATTGTAACGCTGCTGAGTTGTTAGAGCAGAGTCGGTAGCCAGCGCAGATTTATCGATAGGTAAAGTGGGCTGATTTCCCCCCATCATCACGAACCGGCGGCTTTCTTCCCCGCGAACAGCAGCAAAGACTTCGGGAATGGAAGACAAGGGTTCTCTTCCAATTATTCATCCTCGCACATCGTCTAAGTCTCGGTTGAGGCCAATCAGAAACTCAAAGATGCGCTCTTGTTCAAGCATCTTGCTGTACAGCATATTGTCAACAGCACACTCCCATTTCGCCTGTCGATATTGATCAGCCTCTTGCCATAGACCTTTGAGAATGTTATAGCATTGAGTGACTGAGAGCTCTCCTTGTCTGATTCGACGAACCCTTTGAGTAACCTCAAACAGCTGTGCAGCATTACCAACATCAGAGTAAGTTTCGGCAACGACTTCCCATATGGTTTTGGCAGTAGGAAGAAACAGATATAATCGACCTATATCTGGTTCCATAGAGTTGATCAACCAGGCCATCAACATGAAGTTTTCGGCCTCCCAAGTAGGGTATGAAGGATCTGATTCTGGCGGGGCTGTAGTGGTGCCCGAGAGATAGCCGTATCTCCCTTGACCTTGGACAAACATGGTGACAGATCGAGACCATGGCAGATAGTTCTGGCCATTCAGCTTGTGTGAGGTGATTTGTAGTGAAGGATTTGTTTCAGGGCTTTTGGAAGGGCTTTTGGAAGTGTTTTCACCTGAAAGATCAGACATGGTGTTTGGTTGGTGTTTCGGCTGTGATAGGGACTCTCTGGTTGTTGACCCTCGCCCGTATTTTAATGATGGCAAAACACAACTGTTATTTAACTAACATGTTTAAACTAAGTTGTATTAAGGATCAAACACATTCAACCAAGGAACAAAGTGCAAAAACTCGAACCAAATCAAGTATCAAGTGAAGACTGAAGATCTAGTATAGGTCTTAAGGTTTAGAACCAATGTAAGTCTCACTCATACATTGTATTAGCTTGTTTAATGGCTCAAACACAAATGGTTTTTCTAAAACCATTAATTTTAAAATGTTTTTAATGAAAAACAGAAGAAAAACTGGGTTGGAAGACAACCCAGTCGACTGGGTACATATACCAGTCGACTGGTATATGGGTCAGAAGGTACCCAGTCGACTGGATGAATTAACCCAGTCGACTGGTACTTTGACCAGTAATTTCCCAGTCGACTGGATGAATCAACCCAGTCGACTGGCACAATGGACAGAAAGTCCCCAGTCGACTGGATGATATATACCAGTCGACTGGATACCCAGAAGGTCTGAAAACGTATATTTTTCAAGTGAACCCAGTCGACTGGTATCTCGACCCAGTCGACTGGTAGTTCAAAAATATGACCGTTGGACTCCAAATCTGAACGTTTTAAAGTAAATCTTTTTCAAATTAAAGTCCAAAACGGCCATATTAATTGATTGCTATATAAACCCTCTCAGCAAAGCATTCAATAACAAGCAGCACATATTCAAAAAGAGTTGATCTCATATAATCAAGTTTTTATACTCTTGAAACACAAAAAGCTTTGAAATAATCTTATTGAGCCATTTCTTCAAGCTTTACTTTGAAAGAGAGACATTTCTGTTGTAATAAGCTTTCATTTGTTGTCTCTCTACCTTTTACTTTACACCATCTTTGTAAAGGGATTACTTCCGAGAGGAAGGGGAAACTTCCGAAAGGAAGGGGATTTTTCGGTTTAAGCAATTCCTGTAAATTGCTTGTGTACGGTTTGTGCAACACCCGGCTAAGTTGTGCGACTAAGTTTTCTTAGTGGATTACTTCAAGGAGTTCCTTGAAGAGAGTGGACGTAGGGTCGGAACGAATCCGATATTGCCGAACCACTATAACTGTGTTTGCATCCTCTTTCCTTAAACTCTTTATTTACAGCTTTCTACTTGTATCAATTATTTGTTGCTTATCAGTTTTTATAAACTTGTATAAATTCCGCAAAAGTTTTTTAAAAACCCAATTCACCCCCCCTCTTGGGTTGAAACCTCGAGCTACAATTGGTATCAGAGCCTCGTTCTCTTTATAAGGCTTAAATTCCTAGAGTTGATCCAATGGCAGCAAATAGCTACTCTGAGGGACACTCTTATACTAGACCTCCATTGTTCAATGGATCAAATTATAACTACTGGAAAAATAGAATGAAAATCTTCGTCGAAGGACAAGATTACAATCTATGGAGAATTATAGAAGAGGGACCTAAAATTCCCTCAAAAGAAATAGTTATTGAAGAGACTCTTCATACAATGCCTAAACTCAAAACTGAGTTTACTGACGAGGATTGTAGAACAATGTCTCTCAATAGCAGAGCAACAAGCATGCTACATTGTGCTTTAGATATTTCTGAATATAACAAAATATCTGCATGCGTTTCTGCTAAAGAAATATGGGACAAATTGCAAGTCACATATGAAGGAACAAGTGAAGTAAAAAAGTCTAAAATTTACATGCTAATTTCTGAATATGAATCTTTTAAGATGTCTCCTAATGAAACCATTTCTGAAATGCACTCACGATTTACTACTATTATAAATAGTTTAAAATTGCTTGGCAAGAATATTGAGGAAGTTGAACTAACCAGAAAAATCTTAAGATCTCTACCTCCAGAATGGAAACCAAAGAGGACAGCCATTCAAGAGGCCAAAAATCTTGACAAGCTTGATGTTGAGACGCTGCTTGGGTCATTATTGACATACGAGATGGAAGAAATGACTCCCATCGTCAATGATGATGAGAAGAAGAAGAAGCAAATTGCTCTCAAAGCTTCTACGAGCAACAAAGAAAAGGAATTAGAACAAGAAGCAGAGAGCAGTGAAGAGGATGGTGAAATGGCTTTAATCACCAGACGATTCCATAGGTTCTTGAAGAAAAGCAAGAAACCTTACTCAAAGGATCCCACCTCAAAAAGGGAACCACTTATGTGCTATGGCTGCAAGAAGCCAGGACATATAAAAGCTGACTGTCCAGTTTCAAGCAAACCATACAAGGGCTTCAAGAAGAAAGCTATGGTAGCAACTACCTGGAGCGATGACGAAGAAGATGAGTCATCAGACAAAGAAATTGGATACGAAGAGATTGCCAACCTCTGTTTAATGGCAATCGATGATGAAAGTGAGGTAACATCTTCTCCCTCTTCAAAAAATAATATTGTTACTAGTAGTGAAGAATTACTAGAAGTCATAAATGAAATGCATGAAGAATTAAAGAAATTTGATTCTAGAAATTCTGTTCTTAAGAAAGAAGTATCATCTCTTTCTAAGGAAATGATAGTTCTTAGAGAAGAAAAAGAAAAATTATCATCTTTACTGTATAATTCGTCTCAAGATTTTCTTAAAGATGAAAATGAGAATTTGAAAAATAAAATTTCTGAATTAAACAGCACTGTATCTAGACTTATGCTTGGTAAAGAAAAACTTGATGAAGTGCTTTCTTCCCAAAGATTTAGTGGAGGAAAATCTGGTGTAGGATATTCTCCATTGGGAAAACAAAAAACAAAAGAGAGCTTATTCATGAAAGCCTCTTGTGTAGATGGAGCTTATACTTCGAAAGCTCCTAACCTTGTTAAAAGCACTCCCTTAATAAATCCGAGGAACTCTAGAAACTTAAATGATCATACTAAATTGAAGCATCCTAAAAATACTCATGCTCATTTGTATGCTCATTCTAGAAATGCTCATACACATCCTAGAAATAATCATCATGCTCATTCTAGGAACAATGTGTATAATCAAAGAATGCATTCTGCTCATCCTAGGAATCACCATCATGGCTATTCTAGAAATAACTTGCATACATATGCTAGCATGTATCCTAGAATGCATCATCGTTCATTTTCTGGAAATGACATGCATTTTCATACCCCTTACCGTAGAATCATGTATCCTAGGAACTATCATCCTAAGGATTATAGGAATGCACATGTAAAATTTCCTAGAAATTTCTATGACTATAATGCTAGGTATGTGCATCATCAACATGTTCATAGAGCACCATATATTGTTAAGAAAGTATGGGTCCCAAAAGGAACCGTATTTTCAAGGACTAACCCCAAAGGACCCAAGAAATTTTGGGTACCTAAAAATGCTATCGTATATCCTTGTGTGATGTAGATTTGCCTTCATACCAAGGAGAAAGGTAACTGTTGGTACCTTGATAGCGGTTGCTCGAAGCATATGACCGGTGATAAAAGCGTATTCAAGGAGCTAACTCTAAGAGATGGTGGACTTGTGACCATTGGAGACAATACTAAAATAAAGATCATCGGGCATGGAAAAGTCGGTAATGATTTCTCAACTTTAGATAATGTATTGCTAGTACAAGGCTTAAAGCCAAATTTACTTAGCATTAGTCAATTATGTGACAAAGGATATAAAGTCACATTTGAAACCTCTCATTGTCTAGTTATAGACATCAAGAGCAACAAGATCAAATTCATTGGCCATAGACATGAAAATGTCTATATAGTTGATTTGAAATCCTTACATTCCAATAATGAAAAATGTTTTCCTGCTTTTAGTGAAAATCAATGGCTATGGCATAGAAGGCTTGGTCATGTAAATATGAACTTGCTAAAAATTGTTTCAAGAAAAGATTTAGTTATTGGTCTTCCTAAAATCAATTTTGAGAAAAACAAAATTTGCAATGCTTGTCAAATGGGAAAACAATCAAGGATATCTTTCAAAGCAAAAAATGTTGTCTCAACTACTAGACCTTTGGAACTTTTGCATATGGACTTATTTGGTCCAATTAGTACCATTAGTCTAGGTGGCCATCAATATGCTCTTGTTATTGTTGATGACTATTCAAGATATACCTTTGTTATTTTTATTGCTTATAAGGATGAAGCTTTCAAAGGATTTGAAAAGTTTTGCAAAAAGGTACAAAATGAAAAAGGAATTTGTATTTCAAGCATAAGAAGTGATCATGGCAAAGAATTTGAAAATCAAAGCTTTTCAAAATTTTGTGATGAAAATGGAATTAATCATAACTTTTCAGCTCCTAGAACTCCTCAACAAAATGGAGTTGTTGAGAGGAAAAATAGAGTTCTAGAAGAATTTTCAAGAACAATGCTTTGTGAAAATAATTTACCAAAATATTTTTGGGCTGAAGCCGTGAATACTTCTTGCTATATTTTAAATAGAATTTTGATAAGGCCCCTGCTTGATAAAACTCCTTATGAACTATGGAAAGGGAGAAAGCCAAATATTTCCTATTTTCGTGCCTTTGGTAGTAAGTGCTTCATCTTAAATAACAATAAAACTAACTTGGGTAAATTTGATTCCAAGACCGATGAAGGGATATTTTTAGGATATTCTACTACTAGTAAGGCTTATAGAGTTTTCAATAAGAGAACTCTAGTAGTAGAAGAATCTGTGCATGTAACTATTGATGAATCTAACCCAATGAGTAGTGGAGAAGTTTCCTTTAAAGATGATGCAGATTTTATTCCAAGAATGGAAACTTCTACTCCCATTGTTGACCCAAAAGTGAGTTCTTCTCAAACAAATGAAGGGATGGCAACTCCAAATTTGGACCAACCATCCTCAAGTCAACAAGAGGAAAATCTACCCAAGGATTGGAGGTATGTAAATCATCATCCAATTGATCAAGTAATTGGTGATCCTTCACAAGGGGTAAGAACTCGCTCTTCCATTAGAAATATTTGTAATTTTGTAGCTTATTTGTCTCAAGTAGAACCTAAGACATTTATAGAAGCTGAAAAAGATAATGATTGGATAATTGCAATGCAGGAAGAGATAAATCAATTTGAGAGAAACAATGTTTGGGAACTAGTTCCAAGACCTAAAGATCATTTAATTATTGGAACTAAATGGGTATATAGAAATAAAATGGATGAAAATGGTATAGTAACTAGAAATAAGGCTAGACTAGTTGCTAAGGGATATAACCAAGAGGAAGGAATAGATTTTGATGAAACCTATGCTCCCGTATCTAGATTAGAAGCTATTCGAATGTTATTAGCCTTTGCATGCTTTAATAAATTCAAGCTATTTCAAATGGATGTGAAAAGTGCCTTTTTAAATGGCTTTATAGAAGAAGAGGTTTATGTTGAACAACCTCTTGGTTTTGAAAATCCTAGTCTTCCAAATCATGTCTACAAGCTTTCTAAGGCTTTATATGGGCTGAAGCAAGCTCCAAGGGCATGGTACGAAAGACTAAGCAAATTTTTGATTGATAATGATTTTGTAAGAGGAAAAATAGATACAACTCTCTTCACAAAAACTCACAAAAATGACACTTTGATAGTTCAAATATATGTTGATGATATTATATTTGGTGCTACTAATGAATCTATGTGTCAAGAGTTTGCAAAGTGCATGCAAGGTGAATTTGAAATGAGCATGATGGGAGAACTTACCTACTTCCTTGGACTGCAAATCAAGCAACTAAAAGGAGGTATCTTCATCAATCAACAAAAGTACGTCAAAGATCTACTAAAGAGGTTCGGGATGGAAAGCTCAAAACCAATTGGAACACCTATGAGCACAACCACCAAACTTGATCTTGATGAAGGAGGTAAAAATGCAGATTCTAAATATTATAGAAGCATGATAGGTGCTTTACTGTACTTGACTGCAAGTAGACCTGATATAATGTTCAGTGTATGCATGTGCGCTAGATTTCAATCTAATCCTAAGGAATCACATGTAGTTGCAGTAAAAAGAATCCTTAGATATCTACAAGGGACCCAGACCATAGGATTATGGTATTCTAGAGAATCATCTTTTGAGCTAGTAGGATATTCGGATGCTGATTTTGCTGGATGTAGGTTAGATAGAAAAAGCACAAGTGGAACATGCCAATTCTTAGGTGCTATGTTAACTTCTTGGTTCTCCAAGAAACAGAATTCAGTTGCACTATCAACCGCTGAGGCGGAATATGTAGCAGCTGGCAGTTGTTGTGCCCAAGTACTATGGATGAAACAACAACTAGAAGACTATGGCATGAGTCTCAAAAATATTCCTATATTTTGTGATAATACTAGTGCCATCAACCTAACCAAAAATCCTATTCAGCACTCTAGAACCAAGCATATAGAGATTAGACATCATTTCTTAAGAGACCATGCTCAAAAAGGTGATATAAGATTAGAATTTATACCTTCAGAAGATCAAATAGCTGATATTCTTACAAAACCCTTAAGTGAAGCTAGTTTTTGCAAAATAAGAAAGTTGATGGGATTGCTTGATTTTGATAAATTGAATGTTTGATTGCATCTCACATTTCATCATTTGCAAGTTTGACATTGAGTGATAGAGTATTAATCCATGTTTAATTATTCCCTTCACTCAAAAATGTCATAGATAAACAAATTCGTGCTATAAATTCAAGACTGGAAATTTTACTAATGGTCCAGTCGACTGGTAAATGTGCTCCAGTCGACTGGTAAGTCACTGCCTGATTGTCCAGTCGACTGGTAATTTTAACCCAGTCGACTGGTAACTCTCTGCCAAAAACTCCAGACGACTGGTAAGTCTTCTCCAGTCGTCTATAAGATCAAATCCTGCTGGGAGCCAAATTTTTTTCATTTTTATGAACCTCCAGTCGACTGGTAACGATAGCCCAGTAGACTGGTATCTCACTGTCAGTTAATCCAGTCGACTGGTACGTTTACCCAGTCGACTGGTAAGAGAACTGTTCATCTTTTCAAAGGGGCCCAGTCGACTGGTAAGTTTACCCAGTCGACTGGTATCGCGATTTTATAAAAGGGACTGTTCATTTTCGCCCTCTTTACGCCATTTTCAAAGAGCCCAAGCTTTCTCTCTCTAGAAAAATTCATCTTTTTGATCTAAAAACCATCCAAATCCCTTCTAAACACACCGATCTACTCATTCCTAAAGAGATTTTTAACTTTCTACGGTTAAAATCTCTCATTTTTACCAAATTTCCTTTTTCCAAAAACTTCAAATTTCTCGAAAATGAGTGACAAAATCCGTATAAAACTCACAACAAGTGGACCTAATGCGCCCAAAAAGCCTAGGTCTTCAAAACCTTCGGCTTCGGAACCAAAAGGGAAGGGAGTAGCAGGGTCATCCAGCAAGGAGCCCAGAACAGAGTTGGAGCAGGCTCTGTTTTTCAGCCCAGCTGCTCATAAGAGGTATAACTCTATAATCCGTCACAAGAAAATCATGACGGGTAGAGTCGTTGATTTCGACTCCATTCGTCATGGTAATTTCGATATTCTACCAGCCTTTGAGGCAATAAATCTGACCCCACTGGTCAGTATTCATGAAAAATATTACCCGCGACTGATTCACCAGTTCTATGCTAACTTGGTGAAACCCAGTCCTCTGGCTCTGAGATTCAGAACCAGAGTTAGCGGTGTGGAGTTTGAGGTCAACACTGACCTCTTGATGAGCATTCTGAGAATCCCTATAAGGGGGGTTCAATGGAGTCTGGATGGATGGCCAGACAACTTTGAAGTTGAGGAGGCCTGTCGGATAGTCAGGGGCGACCCTAACTATGTGTACAAACCCACTACATTTCACACATGTAGTGACTTGCCCCTCGACTCAAAAATGTTTCAATTGATTGTCAGTTGGACCATCCACCCGAGACTCGGGAGTCGAGGGTATCTATCTAAAATAGATACGGTATTGATTTGGTGCCTAAAATCTGGGCACCACTTCAATATATATCCTCTGCTGCTCGCCAACATGATAAACGGTGAAGCAAACGACTCCGGGTGTCTTCCTTATGGGATGCTCATTACACTCATCCTCCAGCACTTCCGGGTACCTTTGCCTGCCTCCGAGGCTCAGGATATCGGATTGACGGATATCATCAACATCTCATCTCTAAAGAAGATGGGATGTACTGTTCGTGAAGGGTTTCTCTATCCTAAGGCTGGAAAACGCCTAAGGATTCGAGAGGATGCGAGTGACAGTGATGAGGATGCTGATACGGCTGCTGAGATGGAGACAGATACCCGAGCACCTCCCATTGGTGACTCGAGTACTGGTCAGACTGGATATGGTGACATCCTACGAGCTATCGCGAGTCTTCAGATGACGATGGAGTCTGGTTTTCAGTCCATGCAGTCCGATTATCAGAGGCTGAGCTCCTCCATAGACCACCTACGGGATGACTTCGAGTTACATCGAGAGCACACCGAGGGTTCCCTAGCTGAGATTAGGGAACTTCTTCGTGACAGCTCGGACTCTCCCGCACCATGAGTCTCATTCATTTAATCAGTTCTTAGCACTTTTCCAGTATTTGTCACTTAGCACGGACATCTCATGTTTGTTTTTCTTAGTTATGGCTCTATAAGACTCTACTTGTATTGACTTTTTCTATGATGATGTAATACTATAAGCCATATTTCTTGCATTTATTTAAGCTATTTGTGATATGTTAGAACTGTTTTTAAATATCTGTTTGTCTCATAGCTTATTTGTTAATTGTTCTGCCCCCTTTGGTTGCTGTTGTCAAAACGGGGGAGAAAAATGAGAAAAACGAGAAAATCTAAGTAACGAGAAAATCTAAGTAAAAACGCAACCAATGCATAGATTTAGGGGGAGCATTGCTCCATATCTGTGTAAAAATGTTTATTGATTGGTTGAGTTTAATTCTGGATTGGTTGAAAGAAATATAAACTGTGTTTGCTTGTTTACAGGGTGGTTTTTCTCGAAAAACAGAGGAGACTCTGTCCAAATTTTTGTAAAATCTTAACACTTAGTTTTTAAAACTGTTTTTACATTATTAGTTTTGTCATCATCAAAAAGGGGGAGATTGTTGACCCTCGCCCGTATTTTAATGATGGCAAAACACAACTGTTATTTAACTAACATGTTTAAACTAAGTTGTATTAAGGATCAAACACATTCAACCAAGGAACAAAGTGCAAAAACTCGAACCAAATCAAGTATCAAGTGAAGACTGAAGATCTAGTATAGGTCTTAAGGTTTAGAACCAATGTAAGTCTCACTCATACATTGTATTAGCTTGTTTAATGGCTCAAACACAAATGGTTTTTCTAAAACCATTAATTTTAAAATGTTTTTAATGAAAAACAGAAGAAAAACTGGGTTGGAAGACAACCCAGTCGACTGGGTACATATACCAGTCGACTGGTATATGGGTCAGAAGGTACCCAGTCGACTGGATGAATTAACCCAGTCGACTGGTACTTTGACCAGTAATTTCCCAGTCGACTGGATGAATCAACCCAGTCGACTGGCACAATGGACAGAAAGTCCCCAGTCGACTGGATGATATATACCAGTCGACTGGATACCCAGAAGGTCTGAAAACGTATATTTTTCAAGTGAACCCAGTCGACTGGTATCTCGACCCAGTCGACTGGTAGTTCAAAAATATGACCGTTGGACTCCAAATCTGAACGTTTTAAAGTAAATCTTTTTCAAATTAAAGTCCAAAACGGCCATATTAATTGATTGCTATATAAACCCTCTCAGCAAAGCATTCAATAACAAGCAGCACATATTCAAAAAGAGTTGATCTCATATAATCAAGTTTTTATACTCTTGAAACACAAAAAGCTTTGAAATAATCTTATTGAGCCATTTCTTCAAGCTTTACTTTGAAAGAGAGACATTTCTGTTGTAATAAGCTTTCATTTGTTGTCTCTCTACCTTTTACTTTACACCATCTTTGTAAAGGGATTACTTCCGAGAGGAAGGGGAAACTTCCGAAAGGAAGGGGATTTTTCGGTTTAAGCAATTCCTGTAAATTGCTTGTGTACGGTTTGTGCAACACCCGGCTAAGTTGTGCGACTAAGTTTTCTTAGTGGATTACTTCAAGGAGTTCCTTGAAGAGAGTGGACGTAGGGTCGGAACGAATCCGATATTGCCGAACCACTATAACTGTGTTTGCATCCTCTTTCCTTAAACTCTTTATTTACAGCTTTCTACTTGTATCAATTATTTGTTGCTTATCAGTTTTTATAAACTTGTATAAATTCCGCAAAAGTTTTTTAAAAACCCAATTCACCCCCCCTCTTGGGTTGAAACCTCGAGCTACACTGGTTTTCTCTCAAATTTTTTTTTTTTGGATAGGGATCAGTTCTGCTCTGATACCATGTAGAATTGGAGAAACTGAATGTTTCATTCATACATCGTAAAGTGTACAAGGTACCCCTATTTAAAGGGATAAACCTAACCTGATAACAATCAGATTTGAAATCAGAATATTAGTTACACAACTAATTCCTATGATAACTCCTATATACAAGGTTCTATTTAAATTCAAATTTAAAAAAATCTACACAGCACTCCTAGAATTACACGTGTTTTCCCACAATATGCAACAAACGATAGCGTATGTCTAATATCATATGTGATTAAAATTTTCATCAAATTGTTTGATATTTATGTAAAAATATTTTGATAAATATTCATTCATAGGTCTTAAGTTAGTAAAATTTATCGATAATTAATTTGTTTATATTATTTCAAATTTTTAATATTTTTATAATTTAATTAATATTATTTTATTCAAAACACCCTAACATTTTAAAAGGCTTACGTCGCAATACCTTGGAGCTTACGCCTCACATCATTGAAACAAAACATTTCGCTCAATACCCTCGCCTCTGAAAGCACTGGTTAATATTACTATTGATATTTCCAGTGTTGATTGTTCCTGGTCTTGAATGGTGGATACTGAATTTTTAGTAATTTAGTTTATTTATTGTTTTGATGAATAGCTTTGATGAAAATCTTTATGCGCATGATGTTATTATCGTATGTGTTTTCTCCTTTTCAGTAGGTCTGTCTATATTGGATTTTTTTAATCAATTTTGCACTGTTTCCTCATCAAGAAATAAATAAAGAATGGGTTTGGTTAACTGGTGGCGCATGGCGCTTGTTAACCACGATAAGTTCTTATTTTAAAGTTAAAGTTTAAATGTTGGCTTGTCACTTAATACAAGTGATATAAGAGGGAGAGAGAGAGAGAGAGAGAGAGAGAGAGAGAGAGTTGCTTTTCTGTGTGGCAGCATATTTCACCTGTTTGTTTACACACAACTTCACTTGAACCTCAGTATCACAGACTAACAATATCATTCATTCAAGATCACTGCCCCGTTACCATGTATAATAAAAAAAGTTCTCTATAATTCATGTAACTAATTAGTAATTTAAAATGAAACGTGTATGTATGCAGAATTTCTATATACAATCTAGTAACCAATGCTTAATGCAAACCACCTATATAATTCACCACCACCACAAATCTGCCACATAACATTTGCTTTCCATAAGTCCATGACAAAGTCTTGCGAATTCCCATTAGAAATACAGTTGCCTGCATTGTGCAACTAATGCATCGGCTGGACAGTATGGACACTTGAAAATTCGTGAACTATTTTTCGACAGTTTCATGATAGATTGCTTGCAGAGAACATGAAGACAAGGCAACAACATTGGTGGATTTTCTTCACTACCTTGATCTCTACTCACAGGACAAACAAATATCGAGTGGAACTGAAATTCCTTCCCTAATTCCAGAGGGACTGGCAACTGTTTCATTGCCTGCCACTCCTGCTTCTTTGCAGCCATTACATTTGCCAGCTTTAAGAGTGTAGGCAAGCCTTCAATGCCAGCTGCTATCGCCACACTCAATGGGCTCTGATAGGACTGCCCCATGAGAATGCAAAACTGCCGAGCTAGCTCCTCAGTCAATTTGTCCCAACGTGATGGAGCCACCAACTCAGCATAAGGGGAGCTGTCAAGCTTTCGTGGCCACACGAGGGAACCCATATGCTTCTGGACCACATCCATGTGCGGGGGTGCAAAAGGAGCAAGGTATGTTCTAACATAGTTGAGCGCATCATTTCGATTTCCTTTCTCTAAAATCTTCACAAATTGTAGCCCATGGAGATTCAGCTCAAGATTTAAATCATTTTGCCTAAGCTTTTCACGGTTGGCAGAGACCCAGTTCAGAGCAGGCTCAATGTTCCGAGCCTTCATAGCCTCGAGTATTTGGTGCATTTCCAAGAACTGAGATTTCAGTTCAGTTGCCTCTGGTTCCCCAGCCTCATTTATTAGGCAATCTCCAAGGTCAAACAAGCCCAGCCGATAAAAATGGCTCGCAGTGATCTGATTTACTATGTGGAAGTCAAAGTCAACATTTCTGTATGCCTTGGATAAATCAGGGTGGAGAGACTTTTCAAGGACTTTTGGATACTTGCTAATGTTTATGTTCAATTCCTTCTGTGAACCTTCTAACTGATGTAATGGGCCAAGAGCATTGAGCTTGAGTTTTAGCTCGGTAAGAATGGATTTAAGATCAACAGGGGATATAGGGTCATTCACTGACTGGATTGTTGCCAATGCCTGCTCAATTTCACGGCCAACTAGATCAATTACTTCTTGTGATTTAGTGTATGATAATTTTTGCTTCTTAATAACACGGTCAAAAGCATCTTTTACAGTGTTCAGCTCCATTTGTCAATTAGAGGGATGTGATCCTGCAGTAGAGAGACAACGGAATATTACTATGACCGAACTGTAAGATAAAGAAGGAAATTTGATATTATAGTATGAAACTTTGAATTAAGCATACCTGTTTGGAAAAAAATCATCTTATATTATTACCTAGACTTCTAAACTAAGTACCAAGAGAATATGAGAAGCATACATGAAAATTGAAATGTTTTCTTTTTTTTTTTAATAAAACTGAAAATTGAAATGCTTATACAATAAAAGAACAATTTATTAAGAAAAAAGTGGTTTACTTCATATCAATGTTTATGCGGGTGAGTTTTACTACACGCGTATGGTTCAAAGAAAGTGCATGTTGTAAGAGTTCATTAGAGAAGCACAGCCATAAGCAAGCTGAGATAAATCACTGGAATGAAAGAAGAAATAAAGACAGACAGACAGACACACACACACATGCATGCACACACACAGAGAGCTGACTGTTGCCTCATTTGCTCTCCCGATCCTCCCACAGTTTAGGTAAGCTCAAACTCACCTCAACCCCATTAATACACAGCCATACTAAGTAAGATTATATCCTACTTAAAGGCGGCAAATGAATCGGTTTTAACCGTTCAAATACGATGTCTAATGATACTTTTAAAGGATTAGAACACATTTATAAAGTTAAGATTAAAGATCAGACATCGAATTTCAACCAAGAAGGCAAAACTCCTTTATCCTGGCATGGACTTTAACTTATATTAATAGCACACATGACAATTCAAGAGGAAGGAAGGAACACACTTGATGATTCAAAAGTAAAATATTTGTAACAATAAGAAACTAAACAAGTAGCAATTTGGCATCTCTATATCATTTTCTATGTATATTAGGAGAAAGCCTAATTCCACGGAAGTAGATAGGAAGGCACATGTTGCAGCTGTTACCAGCAACCAACAAATAAGCAACCAGACACGAGTCAACTGAGCTTTACAATCCTCAGGCTTTGGGGAGAGCACTATTCGGTTATAACCAAAAAATCGAACCGAACCGAATATAAAAACCGAAATTACCACTCAATCACTCACTCCCTCCCTCTCCACTCCGTCTCAGGTATTCACTATCCAGATTTCACTTTTTGCCTTGTGAAATCCCAGTCCTCGGCTGCGAAATCAAGCCCAGCGTTCGTGTTGTCAGCACCCAAGGGCCTCTTCAAGCACCCTAACGCCGCCCCCCCCCCCCCCCCCCCCCCTTTCAGTTTCACTTGCTTGGTGTCCATCTTGCTCTGTTTTTTCACTATATATGTGTGTATGCTTGTATCTGATTTTGGGTTGCCAAGAAAACATAGGGAAAATAAAAGAAAGTGTAGATTTCTTCTAGGCTTCAATTGGGTTCCTCTGAGATGGGCCATCTTCTTTGATTATGTACCTCTGCCTTTTATGTTAATATATCTATCAATTCAATAAGAAATTTTTTTTTCTTCTTTTTTTGAAGCAACTTTTGCCGGTTCATTGAAACAAATGGTACTTTAGGGGAAATTTTTTCCTAGGCTTACATGTTAACTGTAGTTTGACCCAACAGAAACTATGGAAAAACAGTTTGCAACTTTTTCCACACTCTTCCCTAATTTCTCAGCATAAGATGCAGCATTACAAAGAAACATGAAAGGAAAGCATGATGGTTTTGAAATTGGAGAAACTGGAACTACTTGCACAAACACGAGGGTTCGGTGTCTGAATTCTGCTCATTTGAAGGCTAAGGCCCATTTCTTCTCATTTGAAAACAGTTGTTTGAATTCTGGTCATAACCGAAATAGCAACGAAACCGAACCGAAATTCGGTGAAAACCGGAAATTTATTTCGGTTAATTCGGTTTTTCAAAAAATAGAAAACCAGTTCGGTTAATGAAACCTAACCAAAAAATAGAATGCTCATCCCTACCAGTCAGGCTTTTGTGAGGCTTACTGTAGCATAGGTATACTTATCCACATCTCAATTCATCATGGCACACAGTATTTAAGAAGTTAAGCCCACTAAAACTCAACTCATCCTTAATCCCAAACTATTTAACCCTAAATAATAGAAAATATAGTGAATTTATGACCGATAAGTGATGGACCCTGAAGTCATAAGTAAAGGTTTTCAAACCAATGACTAAATCAACTAAATTGCACAAAGTTCAACCAAACAGTACCATGCCTTATAACATAATTCAAAGTTCGCACATTAATACTTTTCAACATTCAATCTCTATGCATGGCTGTCTCCGTGAAAGACGAAATTTGGGCTTGGAGTGGGTTTTGGACCTCAAAGAATCTTAAGAAAGCTTACTTTGATTCCCCCTTCTATCTTTTGGTTGGTTTGAAATGAGAGGAATCATAGAGCTTTTGAAGGCATTGAGAGACCATTAGTTGTAATTAGAGTAAGGTGGTTCAATGCCCTTAATGGCCACAAGGATTTATTTTGTAAATGAACTAGATATAGTAGATTTTGTAGAGTTTCTCTTTTATAGATAGCCTTGTTCATGGGTTGCACCCCCTTGGTGTGCTTTTGTTTTTTTACAAGTAAATATTTTATTAAGAAGCACCAAGAGGGTGCAACAAAAAGCCAAAGGCTAATTACAATACAAGAGCTCTACAAAATCTAAAAGATCATTATTATTTACAAAAAAAATCCTTTAACCAAAAAATGTGTTGAACCAACTATCTTTAATAGTAGCAATCGGTCTTTCAATACCATCAAAGGCCTTCCGGTTCCTCTCTCTTCACGCTATCCACAAAATAGAATGTGGAATTAACTATAAAGCTTTTTTGACTTCTTTGGAGGAACTTAAACCACTCCAAGCCCCAATTCCTTCTCCCACGGACCCCGCAACTATCCAATAGGCCCCCACAATTCTATAAGACATTTCCCACAAACTTATAACTAAAGAGCAATCCATCAAGAGATGATAGACGGACTTGGCCGTCTCCTTACAAATAAAACACCTATTGACCAATACCTTTCCCCTCCTTTGTAAATTGTCAATAGTAAGAATTCTATCCCACGAGACCTCCCACACAAAAAAGCAAACTTTCTTAGGGGCCATAACGCACCGAATAGCTTTCTAAAGGAATTTAAGATGATCACTAGTAAGGCCTTTATCAACAAGAATATTATAAGAATATATTATTATAAAGCCTTTATCCGGTCTAGGCCTCCATCTCAATTCATCCTCCCTCCCCACCTCAATTTTAGAAGAAAATAAGGAATCCAAAAACAACGCAACCTCCACAACTCCCCAATATTGAACATTACGAGTAAAAGGTATAACCCAAGAGACCCTTCATTAGTCAAGGAAAAACAAGAGCTAACCCGCACTTCTTTATCTCTTACCAAATTAAAAACACTCGAAAATTTATCCTTTAAAGGGGTATTTCCATACCAAGTATCATACCAAAGCCGAGTCTTCACTCCATTACCCATCGAGATCTCAACACAATGCTGAAACTCCTTGATGCAGAACAATATAAGAGATAACAAGCCAGACAGACCTGTGGATTGGAAGAGAAAACCAGGTTGCACTAGGGTTAAGAAGAAATTGAACTCATGTTTATTTTAATCAATATCAAAGTGTCCGTAAAATAAAATACATCCAGATATTTATACCAGACAAATAATCTACTTCTAATAAAGGAATCTACATACAAGAGGACTCTGAAACAAGTAAACTAATCCTAGCAGAAGACTCTGAAATAAATAAACAAAATAACTCCTAATGCTAAGCCCATGATATCTTGAGTGTACCCCTCAAATAGGTACATGCCAAACTTGGTTGGACTTGGTCTCCTTCAATCCTCCTCGACTGAAAAGAACTCGACTCCGACGAGTGATGCTGCTAGTACTGTTCCAAAAGAAACAGATCAAGGCGCCTAGGCTCCTCCTCAGTGATCCATGTATCATCCGAAGAAGATCGCCCTTCCCACTGAACACGATAACACTAGAAACCACCTAATGGGGACATGACTATCTGATCGTCCAAAATGTCCTCAATGTGGTCTGCTATGGGCGGTAGCGGTCTAGGAAGTTGAGGCACGGGTGCGGAAACAACTTCACTTGTAGACAACACTGTAGGCAACACAAAAGGCTCAAAGGTACCCCGATAAGGGAACAAATCCTCCACATTGAATACTGGACTAATATTCATATCATATGGTAAGTCAAGTAAGTAAGCATTAGATCCCAGTCTGCGAGTGATACGAAATGGTCCAGTAGTCCTAGTATGCAATTTCTTGTAAGAGTTTTTAGGGTAACGCTCATGATGATACGGACCATGACATAATCACCTTCATTAAACTCTTTATCCCTACGATGAGCATCACCAATACGTTTATAAGTATCATTTTTGATAAATATATACGTTTATAAGTATCATTACTCAAATGCGATTTTACATCGACTTTTGACATGTACGTCTCGGATGTGAGAGGTAAAAGACTCGACAGACTCAGAAAGTCAGGAATCAGATGTTAATGGAAGAAGGTCAACTGACTGACAAAGTGAATAACCAAGGACAATTTCAAATAGACTTTTACTAGTAGACCTATTGACAGAATTGTTATAAGAAAACTCTGCAATAGGTAATAACAAGTCCCAATTACCATGCTTATCCTAGCAATACACCTAAGTAAATTTCCCAAATTTCGATTAATAACTTCACCATCAGTCTAGGTGAAATGCAAAACTAAACTAAACCTCAAGTGGGTTCCAAAAAGCTTCCAAAATGTCTTCCAGAAATAACTCAAAAACTAAACATCTCTATCCGACACAATAGAGGTGGGCAACCCATGACGTCTAACGATCTCCATAAAGAACAATTTAGCCACATGAGAGGCATCGGTAGCCTTGTGACGAGGGATAAAGTGGGTTATTTTAGAAATCCTATTAACCACAACTAAGATAGAATCTTGACCTCTAGCAGTCCTAAGTAAGCCGAGAACAAAATCCATGCTTAGGTCTCGTCATGGTATATGTACCAATGGTGTATATAACCCAACATGAGTCCTCTTGTATGTAGAGTCCTTTATTAGAGATAGATTATTTGTCTAGTATAAATATCTGGATGTATTTCATTTTACGGACACTTTGATATTGATTAAAATAAAGGTCAGTTCAGTTTCTTCCTAACCCCATCGCAGCCTGATTTTCTTATCCAATCCCTAAGTCTGCTAGGCTTCTTCTCTCTTATACGGTTCTGCATCAATTTTGGTATCAAACCAAAAGGTTCTACATCCCAAAAAAATTTCAGATCATGAATAGTAACGTGAACATTAATAGATCGTGTGTTTTAGAAGACAAATAGCACAGAGGATGATTGATGGTGTGCAGAAGGATATGAGGACAAGTTTGTAATTTTGTAATATAAGGGCAAATTTATAATTTTAAAATATGGAAAAAATTTGCATTAGGATTAGGGTTTTTTTATTTACAGTCCAAAAGATCTCTATATAATAGAGATCAGAGATCTCTATGTTACTTTTCGAATTAACTTTGAATAAATAAAGTTAGATTGATATTGGGTATCAATTTCTCTCAACCTCCACGGTATCCTGGCTTCTTTCCCAATCCCCAAGGTAGCCTGGTTTCCATCTCTATCATTTCTCCTTATTGGTTTTACATCAGTTTGGTATCAAAGCCTAAAATTATTTCCCAAAGTCCATAAAAAACCATAATTAGCACACGACCCAAACACATCCTAAGCCAAACTATTGACATAAACAAGATTTGACCAATTTCCATTCATTGACCGGCGACACTGCCATCACCAGCTACCTCGCAGGCCTGAACCGACCAAAGCCTTAATTTTCTAGGATGAGCCGCCATACGCCGCCACGCGCCACCGCCGACAACCACCACCGTCCAAGACAGACAATACCACCAAGATCGAAACCTTCCGATCTGTTCACCTCCATCGTCCACGCGCCGTTATCTTGGCCAAAACACGATCAACTACCACAACACCCGCCACACGCTACCTCTGCAGATCTCCAACTCCGATGACTCTTCCGCCAAAGCACCACTACCAACTTGGTCGCAATCCTAACCAACTCCAGCCGTCACAGATCCACCGACGTCCGATAGCCCGTCCGCACCAACAAGAAACGCAAGGCTGTTGGATTTTGTCTCTTATTTTCTCCTCAGAGGAAGGTAGTAATTTATTTGTACTTTCATTTATTTTTATTTAAAAAAACAAAATAGAAAAGAAGAGGAGCAAGAAAAAAAAGAAAAAAAAACTTGCTGCCAGGTGAGAGAATAGAGAAAGAGTAGGTGTGAGAAAAGAGAGTGAAAAAAAATTTGTATCTAATAGTAATGGGTTCCGTTGAGCCAACCCAAATCCTTTGTGTGACTATTCATGATGTATTATATCCGGTCATACAGGATGTATTGCATAAGGTTTTTTGATCCATGTGGGTTTGTTGAGAAAATAATTATCTCTCAAACTGATTATGATTTTCAAGCCATTATGCAATTTGCTAGGCACCAAGATGCTTCTTAGACTAAAACAAAGTTGAATGGTCATTATATTTACGACTATTGTTGTTGGATGGCGATTGGGTATTACTCACCAAGATAACCAATTCTGCCTAACGAGGCTTTTCTCTAGCTCCAAAAGGTACTTGATAGGGTTTCTAAGAGAATAAAAAGCTTCACCGTCGATTTTAATCACAACTGTGGTTTTATTCCTGGTCCATCAAAGCAGGTTAATTATGCTCACTTCCAACCTGAGGACCACGAAGATGAAGCTTCCAAGATCATTGACTTAGAGACACCTCACGACACGCCGAAAGTCTTTGTCGAGCAAGTTAAGACAATAGATTGCAAGCACACCCAAGACAAGGATGAGGAGTTCAACAATGTTGAACTTGGTAATCTAGGTATTAAAAAGATGATCAATGAAGAAAGTACGTTCGAACAAACTTTCACGCCACGAGAAAAGATTGAAGACATGATTGAGGTAGTGGTCGATATGCATCTTCCTATTTTTGATTTTATCTTATCTGTTTGATTTGAAGCACCTCCACAACAAACATTCTTCGCCAGAATTTTTTCTTTTAGTGGAGACTTCATTTTTCAAGACTTGCGTGACTATGCTTCATTTCTCCAAGCATCCCAGTTATTATTGCTTCTTCACTTCAAAACTCGAGGTCAATTTTTTTTCTAAGTGCTGGAGAATGATGGGGCACATAAAGGTATGGGGACAAGTTTGTAATTTTGTAATATGAGAGCAAATTTGTATTTTTACAATATGGGGAAAATTTGTATTAGGATTAAGGTTTCTTTATTTATAGTCCAATATATCTCTATATAAGAGATCCCTATGTTACTTTTCAAATTAGCTTTGAATAAATAAAATCATATTTGATATTAGATATCAATTTCTCTCAACCTCCTGGGTAGCCTAGCTTCTTTCCCAATCCCTCTATCTCTATCCTTTCTCCTTATTGGTTCTACATCAGTGAGTCAGATCCGATCACCTCCACTGCTCCTCAGAACATGTCGCCACCACCACGATATGGGGAAGTTTTCGACGAGTATAACCCACCACCTTCGCCATCGTCGCTGACGTCACTGATCTGGTCAAGGTTAGCTTGTCTTTGACTAACTGCTTCATATCTGCTTATGCAAGTTTCTAAGATTTTGTATTTATCTTTCAGTTTGTTTGCTTTATTTAATCTCTTTTCTTTTTAAAAAAAAAGAAAGAAATAGAAAAAAAAGCAAAAGAAAAAGAAAAAGAATAAAAAAAAAGAAGTATAGCCACTTGTTATAAGTAATGGGTTCAGTTGAGGCCACGTATTTCAAGCATGCCCAAGACAAGCATGAAGACATGATTGAGACAATGGTTGGCATGCTCTTTGTAATGATTTTATCTCGCCTATTTGGCAAAAAAACTTCTCCACAACAAACCTTTTCAACCAACAATTTTTTTATGTGGTAGAGACCTTCGTTTTCAAGAATTCCATGACCATAATTTGTTTCTCCAAGCATCACAGATTTTGCTGCTTCCTCACTTCAAAACTCGAGATCAAGTTTTTTCTAAGTGGTGGAGAATGATGGGTACAAAAGGATATGGGAACAAATTTGTAATTTTAATCATGAAAGAATTATATTTTGGTAAGGATCTTAGGACCTAGTATTTGATTAGGATTTAATTTCTTAGAATAGGATTAGGATATAGTATTTGATTAGTATTGAATTTCTTTATTTAAAATGTTGGATTAGGACTAGGATTCCTAAAGATCTCTATATAAGAGATCCCTATATTAATTTTCAAGTAGATTTGAATGACTAAAATTTATTGATAGCGAGTACCAATTTCTTCTCAACCTCTAAGGTAGCTTAACTTCTCTTCCAATCCCCAGGGTAGCATGGTTTCTATTCTTTATCTCTTATTTTCTATCATGTTCTACATCACTCCTCCCATCTCTTTCTAATCCACTTCCACACTCACACTCACACTCCATATTTTCTATAAATCAGTATTCATATTCATAATGGTTAGACGTTTCCCGTGTGACACCCCTCTCTCCTTAACAGAAATATCAAGCATAGAAAAGGAAATGGAATCCTTAAACACAAGTCTGTTTAATTTGGATGGTTAGTTGTGCCAGTGCGACAGCAATATGATGCATGTAGGTGGAAAATAGGAAGCAGAATTTCAGAATCAATAGTATGTGTACAGTGGGTTCCACATTATTAATTAACTTCCATTCTTAAAGGAATCTAATCCCACACAATACTTGATTATGTTGATCCTCAAGCATATCTATACTATTATACCAAGAAAATTGACATTGTGTACAGATTTTATGGTGGTTAACCACAATACCAGTAACTCTTTACCCCGACAAAAAGTATGTAAGAGAGATTTTTTTTCATCAGTAAAAGAAATATTGTATATGAAAGGCACCAAGGGGTGCCGCCTAATTACAAAAAACTATTTATAAGGTAGTATCTCAAAGAAGTCAAGTTGAGAATAAGACAAACGAAAAAAATATATATGAGATATGCATTCTTTTACATGCTTATCAATACAAGATGCTGCACATCTAGTTTTCACTGAATAAAGCCCATCAGCATCAGAAACACGTAATCTTTGATCTTGGAGTATGGGAAATAGGGAACTCCTTAAACAGCTTCTGGATTCACAATCCACTAGCCAAAACCGCAAAAACTAAATGATTACAAATGGAAGCCATTCCCACCCCAAATCAATAGATGACTACAGAAAAAAAGTTTGAAGGCTAAACGGGCTCCTTTAGCTTAAAGAACCAACAGCCTCAAGAACTTGAGAAGGGCGGTACGATAGATAACAGCCTAAAGAACTAAACAGGGGCACACAGTGGTCAGTCTAGGTCACACTGGATACAATGTTCTGCAATCTATTGACCCTACATCATGACCTGAAGTCAATTTACCTTCTTTTTTTTTATTCCATCTTTGATTGCAGATTATACATCCGCAATGGATGACTTATCATAGGACTAGAATGATAAAGCAAGCAACTTTCAAATGAATGTTACTTATTTACTTTATTGTAGTAATAAATTGAATTTTCTGTAAAAGAAATACCTAACACTTCCCAAGACTTCTCTTTGCAAACTTCTAAAGAAAATGACAGTTGAAAGGTATTATTTTTGGTGCTATATAAACTAAATAATTTTTTAAAGTAACGGTCCATACTCCATAATCATGTGTGAGGCACATGTGAGATGGAGCACAGTCATCCAATGCCACTGAAAAATTTCACAATATTTGGATAATCTATTCCCTTTTATGAGTAATAATCTTTTCCTTTTCAGTTGGCAGTAAATCGAAAATGATATGATTGGTAAGCACAAAATAGGAAAAAACAATAATCTGTAAGGTGCTGTGAGATACACTAAGCTTTATTACAAACAATGTACTAATGATAAAGAATACTTAGAAGACATCCAACATGCTTGTCAATGAGAAAATATGATTGGAACAAAAAAAACCTACAAAGAAAGAAAAATGTTTTTCTTTTAATATGCTAAATTTATTCTAATCTTACTCTAACGTGATCTTGCTTTTGGTCAGCTAAGTTCTCAGCATCGTTCATACTGGCAAAGCCAAAAAATGGCAGAAGTGCATACATATATGAAATATCTGCTTAAGTCATCCACAAAAGTAAATTCTAAAAATTTGTTCTCTTTCATATGCGTGAGCATCTGTCATATTAGTACAACATAAAAAAACATAACGATATATGAGGAATACCTTTCTTGACCCTTCTGACACCTTGTGCCTTATCAGCTGTTCTCTGCAATGGAGAAAACATGAATGTTATTAGAAATGTGATCCACAACTCTAGCACAATATGTTCTGTGCAATAAGCTTTATAATGTACACCAGCCTCCAACAACAATAAAATAAATTCGCCTCTCAATTTACCACATACACAAAAAAAACTCATGCCGAAAACAAGATAATCATGCAAGACCAAATTCAAAGGCCATTTATGCAAGCAGTCTTAACCAAACTTAATTTCACCACCAGTAGGTTGCTTAGAAGATACATGAACAGAATTGAAAATAAAATTCTCAAATAACAGAATTCTTATTATAAAAGTAGAAATAAAACAATTACTTAACACAGTCTAGTACAAATCAAACAATAACCCCCACCTTGTTGAGCACAGTACACCTCAATTAACCGATATATAGAATAACTAATTCCAAACCAAAACAACACATATATAAGAATATAAAATCTTGGTCCAGTCTATTTTCCTGCACTTTCTTCCTAACCAAACAGATAGCTGTATCCTAAAAAAAATACAGCTTGGCGATTGAAATCTATTTCTCTATAACATCTCAACAACAATAATACTGCAGCCTTAACCAAATTCGAACAGAAATTTTCAACTTTTAACTCAATTAATCGCCAAAATCGATATATATATATATATATATATATATATATATATATATATATATATATATATATATATATATAACATACGAGAATTGTAATCGTTTTCTTTTGCTCGGTTTCCCCGAGAACATAACGGAAAACAGATGATCACGAAAATTGAAAAAAAAAAAAAAAGAAGAAGAAGAAAGATTTTGTCAAGAGATTATAGAGGGATACCGATATGGGATCCAAATCGAAGAAAAGAAATCGCAGAGGGAGAGTCTGAGTGTAATTGTGTTCTTTTGCTCGGTTTCCCCGAGAACCTAACGGAAAACAGATGATCACGAAAATTGAAAAAAAAAAAAAAAAAAAGAGAAAGATTTTGTCAAGATATAATAGAGGGATTCCGATATCTGATCCAAGTCGAAGAGAAGAAATCGCAGAGAGTCTGACTGAAGCGAGAGAGTCGAAGGATGTAAACGTGCGAGAGATCTTGGTAGGAGACATGCACACGTGTGTCTTTTACATTATTTTGTTTCCGGTCTGGATTGCCCTTTGTATGTTTGGTTCCAGGGAATAAAAGGGAAAGATAGGATAAGATATCCGAATTCTTTCATTTTCTTATAATATGTTTGGATCTTGAATTCTTTTTTTTTTTAAATATAGAGTAAGAAAATTTATACAAGAAAAATAAAATAAGAAATAAGAAAATTGTTTTTATTTTGTTTGGATATCAAAAGAAAAGTTAGAGAAAAATAAGTTTTATCAAAAGAAAACTTATTCTTTTTTTTTTAAATATAGAGTAAAAAAACTTATCAAAAGAAATAAGTTTCAAATGAATTTTATTCTTCCTTTATTTTTCATTTTTCTCAAGATTTTCTTTTCCTTTCCATTTTTCAGGATCCAAACTCCTATTTTCCTCGATTATTTGCACATCCTTAATAAAATTTAAAAAATAATCCGTCTTTATTAATTATCTTTTTAACATAATATTAAAAAAGATAAGAAATAAAAATATATTTTTTAAAATGTGTTAAAAAGATGAATAATAAAAATGTATTGTTTTCAAATTTTGTTAAGAATATTCAAATTGTTAAAAAAACGTTAAGTAAAATAAAGATATAAAATAAAAAATATATTTTTTTCATAATTAAATGGATCTTTCTAATTTCATGTATAATCGACAGCCTTATTCAAGGTGAAATTGTGTCCAATTTGAGAAAAAACTTTTACAGAAATCAGAGTTTGACTTTGTTTCTAAAACAGACTTTAAACCAATTTTTGATAAACACAAATTTGAAGCTAAAAGGTAAAACTTGTTTTGTATTTGGTAAAATATATTATCTAACGCAAATTCAACTTTTTAAAAATTACTTTTCAATTTTTTTATTTTTTCAAGAAATCATTTTCTAGATACTTGGCTTAACTTTTGGTTTTAATATAAAAACCAGTATAAAAACTTTAAAAAACGAACACAAGAATTTTATGGGATACTGATTAAGGTGATTTTTTTTAGGGAAAGGTGTTTATGTCATTGTTTTAACATCACTTTTATAAAAGCCTTAATAATTTGTGAATTGGTACTCAATTGAAGTATCTTGATCCTTTAAACCATTTTCAGTCAAAACCCAAAGTCTAAGGGCATGTTTGGCTTCTCTTTGCAAAAACTCTTTTCAGTTTTCAAAAACTAAAACCAGTTTTCAAAAACATAAAACCATATTTGGGACATAATTTTCTAAAATTTCTTTCTTGTGTTGTTGTTATATTTATCTACTGTTCTACAGTGTCTGGTTTTTGTGTAAGGCCGCTGGTCAACCCGTGTAAAACCGTTGGTCAGCCCAGGGTTAGGGTGGTCCCGGTAGGTGGTCCCGGCAGAAAACCTTCACTGTTTATCATCTTCGTGTTTTGTCTACAGTAACATTTATAGATTATGAATAGACTTTTTAGGAGACACCAGTAGGGCGATGATTCGTCTGTGTCTGGTTCAAACACATCATCCCCTCCAAGGTATGATAATCAATCAGATGACCATATGAGTCAAAGTGCCAGTAGTCCCTTGAACAGTCAAAAAGTCAATATTGCCAAGATTGAGCATGATCTGCTCAACTGGCATATACCCAAGCAAAATATTAATAGGATATATCAAATAGGAACATTTGATTTCAAAACTGATTATTCAATTAAGACAACAGAACAAACTTATTCCATCAAAAATGAAAATGAAAGTATTAAATTACTTTCTTTATCAGCAATCCAAAAACACAAACAAGAAGGATTTAGATATTTACACTTAGGATTGGTCCAAGTAGCCATCAAACCTTTATATCGATTAGGCATAGATACTCCTGTTATGATGATGCTTAGAGATGCTAGACATCTTAACTTTTCAAATTCACTGTTATCATTGATACAATCAAATTTACATAATGGACCAGTTTATTTCAACTGTTATCCAAATTTCACTATAGACTTGCATGATCCTAATATTCTTGACACATTAACCTTAGATATCCAATTAAAAGGTCTGGACATCAAAACTGGAACAAAAAATCTAATATTGATATTTAAGGTCTTTTATAAAGTCATGACAACAAAAGTTAATCCCAAAGCCCTTCTTCAAACCAAACCAGAAGAAACTCTATTATTAAAGGCAAACGCTTTTCATGCCAATACTATAACCCCCAAACTTTTGAAATGGGATCAAATTACGATCCCTGACTGTTGGAAATTTGATGAATTATGCCCTCCAAGAAACATTGTTAATACCAATGTTTCCCAAATTGAAGAAAATAGAGATGGAAGTGTTGTTATTAGGTTTGCACTTAATACACCTCTTCATCCTCCTCGTATTTCCAGAATATCTAGTTCTAGAAAATTTAAATCTTCATCATATGAAGACCCCCAAATTATTCCCCCAAGGAATAGTCTTAACGTTTCTTCTTCTAGAAATTCTCTAAACCTTGTAGGAGTGAATTTCGATCCTATAATTCCCAAAAGCTTTTATACAGAAACTAATTCCTTCAAATCAGCTGTTGATCAATCTCAAATAGCATAATCCTCCAAACAGGCTTTAAAAGACCCTTCTCCTACTAAGTCTGATATGTATGTATATAATGAACTAAATGTCATCATGAGTTCAGATTTTGAGATTGACAAAATTAAACTGAAAAATGATTTCTTATCTGAAGCAAATAAAGCAAAATCGGATTGGTTTATGGCAAACTTTTCTGAAGTATCAAGATCTCAAATTAGAGAAGAATGGTACAATTGAGTTTATAGTAGTAGACATGGACTCTACTTGAGTAGACAAAGTATGTAGGTTTTGGTTAGTATAGTTGTTTTGGCAGTAAATATTCTTTATGTCTTTAAACTTAACTTCGAATTCCCAAATCTTTTACCCTTATCTTATGCCCAAACATTATCTTCTCAACAACCATCACCCACTCAAAACCCCAGCCAATATATCCAAAAACCTCATCAGGAATATATCAGATGTGCAAGCCTTGATAGACCTACAAATGATCCTGATATTATAAATGATTATCTTTATACTAACAAAATTTTCCCTGCAAGTTTTCACTTTATTCCTGAGGATTCAAAGAAAACCCAAAAATTCTATGAGCTGATACTGATTGATTCTCAGTCAGCAGAGATAACACACATAAAAGACCCAACAAATCCCGACTTTATTACCAAACCAAATACCAATGCAAGACCAAACATATTTGTCTCCCTTGAAGAATTCCCAAATCTTTTACCCTTATCTTATGCGAATTGTTCTCTCATTTGATGTATTCAATATCAAAATCAAAGACACTCAATATTGCTTGCCATCTGGCAAATATTTGTTTAGAAACAAGATTTTGAACATCCTTTTGTAAAATTTCTTTTACTGATTTGCAATCTACTCGTAATAAAAAGGTTTTATTATATAAATCATCTTGGAATTTGGAAATACATAAAACAATTGATAAAATCTCTTTTTTGATAGTAAAATAATTTTTTTGTGCTCCAAGCCATATGCCAGAATGGAATCGGACAATTTGTTCATTGGAATTTTGATGAAGGATTTGTTTGAGAATACCTCCATATCCTATATCAGAGGCATCTGTTTCAACGATGATTTTTGCCTGAGAATTAAGAATTCCTAAGCAAGGAAGACTCACAACCCTGGATTTAAGTAATCTGACCATATTAGTGTGGTTGTGACCATGGGATAGGATTCTTGCGAAGTCTTTTATATAAAGGTTCATAGATTTGTCTGAGCTGAGGAAAGAAGTCAGATATGTAGTTTAAGCATCCTAAAAACCTTTGTAATTGGGTCTTGTCTTTTATTTCATCGGGAAATTTATTTGCAAATTCAATAGACCTATCAATAGGTTTGATAGTTCCTTAATAAATTACATGTCCTAAGAATCTAACTTTTGCTTGAAATAATTTCATTTTTGTCATGGACAAGACTAATCCATTAGTCTTGATGATTTGGAAAAATGTTTTCAAATGCTTAAAGTGTTTATCTATTGATTTTGAAAATATTAATAATATCATCAATATATGTAATACTAAATTTGGAATAATCATTGAAGATATCGTTAATAATATTCTGGAATTCTGAAGGTGCGTTTTTTAGTCCAAAGGGCATTACATTCCATTTGTAATGACCAAATGGGACATTGAAAGCTGTTTTGTATTTATCTTTTTCATTTATTTGTATTTGCCAAAATCCTGATTTTAAATCAAATTTGCTAAATATAGTTGCATCATGTAATCTGTTGAGAAGATCCATTTTATTAGGTATTGGATACCTAATCCATTGCAGGACTTTATTGAGTGGTTTGTAATTGATGACAAGTCTTGGAGCTCCTCTTTCGAGTTCAGCTTGTTTTTGAACATAAAAGGCAGAGCAACTCCAGGGGGATTTGCTCGGTCTAATAAGACCTTTGCCTAAAAGGGTTTTGATTTCTTCTTGGCAATATTTTAATAATTCTTGATTCATCTGTATAGGTCTGGACTTAGATGGAATATTCTTCTCATCAAAGCCTGGTTCATATGGCAAAGAAACTATATGTCTTTTTCGTTCCCAAAAAGCATTGGGAAGATCAGCACAGATTTTCTTTTTGAATAATTCTTCAATTTCTTTAATCTGGGATTGGATTTGTGATTGTTGAATCTGTTGTTCGATTTTTTGATAATTTATTTCTTCTTTGAGGAAGTTTATATGAGCCTTTTTACTCTGTATTAAATTTATTTGTTTGCACAGAGTATTATTTTGCAGTAAATTTAATTCTCTGGTGTCAACAGGTTGTAAGAATGGAAAGAATAAGTTTTGTCCTAAAATATTAGTTTCTATTCCTTGATGGTTGACATTGAAAGGATAGATTTGGGTTAGGAAAGGTGTTCCTAAAATAATGTTTTGATGTATATTTTTTACCAGGACAAAATGAGCCTTTAAACAATATCCGTCATTGCATATATAAGAGTTTGTGATTTTGTATTCTACATTTAATTTTGAACCACTGGCAGTGTTTAACCTTTCAGTGGTTTTTTCATAATATTTTGTAGGTATAAGACCTTCTTTAATGCAGTTCTGGTCAGCACCGGAATCGACAAGGGCAGTGGTGTTGAGATAGTATTCTTTGTTAATGACAATAGAGATTTTGATGTACCATTTCTGGTAATGCATCCTTTCTATTGAATTAACAAAACCATCTTTGGATTCATCATTAATATTGATTAGGTTATGGCCGGTGGAAGTTTCAGGAACTTTGGTTTTATTGACTTGTGCCGTAATTGATTCTTTCCAGTTGTTAATTTCTAAGTTGATCATTTTTGCTTTTAATTCAATAGTATCTTTTTGAATTTCTTTGATTTGTTCTTTTACCGAATTTACTTCTGTTTGTAAATCCTAGGTAGTTGCTACTTTGGTCTTTTGGAATCGTTTTTCAAAAATTCTTTCAAGGCTATATGGCTCAGGTTTCTTGGTTTTATTTTTTTTCATGGATAAGATCTCTTAATTTTGTCAAATAATCTCTTTTTATCACTGGGTCATCTATTTTGTCTATTATGTCTAAAAGAAATTCTTTTTGCGAGGTGATCATATTAACAGATTTACAAAAGCAGAGGCCATCTTCACAATCACATTGTGAGTCAATGGACTCCTCAGAATCTGTATTTTCTTGAATCTCATAAATGACCTCCTCATTATCAGAAGATGAATCTTCGTTTTCTGATTAGGAGTCATTTATAATGATCTTGGTTAATTGTTGTTTCATACACTCTTCGATATCTAATTCATTGATTTTTTGTTTGACTCTACAATTCTTTGCCCAGTGTCCAAGCCTTCCACACTTGAAGCAAGCTTTTGATGGGCTTTGCACTTTATTCTTCCTTGTCTTTTTGTTATAATTTTTTGATGTAGGGAAAGTCTTTGTAAGCTTTTTATAATTTCGTTTCTTGAAAAATTTTCTTTTCCTTTTGTTTATAGCAGAAGGGGCTCTTAGGATTTTATAGCCATATTGGCTACAAAATGATCCTAATTCTTTTTTGCTTTGGCTTAATTCTAATTTCATTTTTGATTTTAATTTGAGATCGGTGCATTTTGCTAAGCCTTCCACATTGCAAATCGTCTTCATTCTTCCTTGTCATGCTATTTATCATTGATTTTATTTTTCTAGGGTTCGACTCTCAGCAAAAAGGGATTTTTTGTACTAGGTAGATCCTACGACGACCATCGTACCTTGCTCGTGCCATCATCTTTCTCATCTCCAACGACCAAGATACCTTGCTCGCGCCACCATCTTCCTCATCTCTAGTGACCATCGCGCCTAACAGTTCCATCAAAATTTAAGGCATTGGGTTTCATTGTCACCACATGTATATTTGCCATTAATTTTCTCAGCTAACAAACACATATGTTTAGGGAGAAGAGAGAGAAAGAGAGAGGTTTAATGTTGTTTTATTTCTTTAAGATCTAATCATTCATCCGGGTATCTAAGTATTTTGGGTTTTATTTCATTTAAGTTGTGCTCTTCTTTTTCCCATTTCTTTACTTTTCTGTTATGATGTAGGTATCATTTTGGGTTTCATCTGTTAGATAGATTCTTTGTATTTGTTGGTAGATGTTTATTATGAATTTCTTATCTCTGAATTTGTTAATTATGTTACTGTTAAAAAACTCTGAGTTTGTTTATTCATTTGATTGATTGAATTGATACATTTGCTTATGCTTACTTTTATGGTCTTTTGCATTGTAAGTGGAAAGAAAAATTGCAGTTTCGATATGTCTTGGTCTACAATGGGCAATCCTGTAATAGTTTCTTCTTGCTAATTAGCTTCAAGTTTCAATTAAGTTGTTTTTGATGTATTTGTAATATGTAGTTAGTTCTGCATTTTGTGGTCTGGTAGTAGCTAACCATTGTTGGGTGTTGATCATAGTGAAATGAGACTGCATTTCTTTTTCTCTACTCCATAAAGTAAATAGAGAAATCTAAGGATCTAGGGACATGAAAAAATAAAAAGCTTGAGTTATAGAGTTTATTTTCTTACTTTTTTCCCATTCTTTTGTTGATAAGTAAGATTTAATAGGTTGATTTTCCTATAGCATTGTCTTGCAACTTGTCTAATATTTATGTACAAATTGTTATTATATGGCTCATGCTCAAAACTTACTAACTCAATCCTAGTGGTATAACTTTTCAAGTGTGTGAGCAAAATTCACTTATTTCCTTGTAATTGAGGTTTCTGATTTAGTTGGTTGGGAAAAAAAATTAGAAGTTAATAGTATTATAGAAATGCAACTTTTCATAATCTACTAGGAAGCTTTCAAGTAAGCCTAAGATAAAAAAAAATTAAGATATAAAGAAAAAAATTGAGTACCAATGTAAAAGGCTTCTAACTTATCATTAGGTGCCTATAAACTTCCAACATGTAGTTCTCTACCATACCTAGGTTCAAAAGCAGTAGCACTACCCTTGCAAAGACTGTAACTAGTTCTTAAGAAACTATATAGTAGTAATTCAATCTCAGTTCTAGCATGACAAGAAAGGGAGGGCATTCTAAACAACTAGTTTTTAATGTTTGAAACCATTGCATTGTGTGTTCTTGATTCACTATTCTTTTTCCCCTTGTTTACTTGGCAGCCGAACAAGAGATAATAACTATGTTGTTCTTTTTGTGAATCTTTGCTTCTTTGGAGTTGATTCTTGTTTTGAATCTGGAATTGTGGGGAAATAACTTTCTTTTTGGCTATTGAGAAGGAAACAAGAGGGGAAGAGAACGACAAACACATATAAAATACTTGGAAATCATGATGAATAACATTTTATCTATTATTTTGTCTTAATTTTTTTATTAGTAACTAGGAAAAGAAATAACATTACATTTTGACTACCATTTTTCACTCAATTGAACCAAATGCATTTGTTTAGTATAGCTGAGTTGAGAGATTCATTTATTTAAAAAAAAAGACAACAGGAAAATTAAACAACAAAAGAGTTCTTAGGTTTATTTTAACTTTCATTACCATTTTTATTGGTTCATTGTTTGTTAAATAATCAATTAACCATACAGGGTCTAGAGTTGGCATAAATTTTTATTAGTTTTCTTTTTTGTTTTCCTTTTAAAGATATTAGGTTCAATGTCATGAATGAATATTATTGAACTAGTATTTGATGGTTTGTGATTTTCTAGTACAATTTCAACTTTTGTTAAAATATTTTCTAGAATTGATGCAGAAAATGTGATTGTGCTAGCATTGGTCAAAATATGTATAATTTCTGTATATCAAACAATTGTGATGACTATATTTTTTGTTGTATGGTTGATTGAATTGTTATATAGATATAGTGTACACTTCTACCAATGGTACGAATGCAATAAGTTCATCAAAAAAGTGTTTTCAGTGTCCAAATCCTAGAAAGTTTGCTGTTGTTGCTACCCAAGTTGCTGCTGATGCTGGTGCTACCCTTGTCTTTGCTGCATCTGTCAAGGAAGAGGAGAAGAGGGATGAACCAGTTGAAGAGTCTGATGATGATATGGGTTTCAGCTTATTTGACTAAGTGTTATGTTGTAATTATAAATGTTTAGGTTGATGACATTTGTTTTGATGTGTTTTTGGATCATTTCCTGTAGTTTCTTTGTTATGTTGCTTTGACTTGCTGCTTGTGGATAATTCCCATGTTTATGATCTCTTATTTAGGTTATGTTCTTCTTTATCATCCATCGATCTTCCTGAATTTTGTATTTTGGATTTACTTACTATTATTGCATGCATGTTTTTTGCTCATGCAGTAATCTAACCCAACCTTGATATGAATCCTCTTTGGTTGGGCCATTAATAGGCTATTGGGAGTTCAATTATATCTATGCATCCACAATGAGAAATTGTTAACTTATGGTAGATGAATCAGCTCGTGCAAGATTTTTGTTAAGTGAGTGTTGGCTGGGCAGCTTAGTTTGCGCGTTGGGTTTGCATGTGCAGGTTCTACAGTGATTCTTTACACTACTTTTTTCTCAGCAACGCTTTGACATCTACATTGTTTGAAGATGATGATATTTTTTGTAGAATCTTGGAGAACACAATTAGGCCTTTCTATAAATTTGTCATATGGTTTTATCTTAGGCCTCTTGGCTATTGGTAATATAAATTTTGTTCTATCTTCATTTTCAATAAGTAGCAACTCAAATTCCTTAGTTAAAATGGTTAAGGAAGAAGAAATCTAAGAGCATGAGTACTGAAACTCTAAAATGGAATTCAATCCATAAATTAAATTTCAAAATGAAATGATTTTGGTGGTTATTATTTTTGTTGCCGTAAAAAGAATTGGAACAAAACCATTTCATGAGGAACTTAACAAGCCTCATCATCTCTAGCTCTATGGTATATTCTTTCATTAACATAATCACTTGTTCACAAAATATTGCATTAAGAGTATATTGGTTACAGTTCTCTAACACTAATTTGGGCATGTTTGATCCATGATATATAAAAAATTTTGAAATTTTGAAAATGAAATAATATTGATTATTTTCAAGTATTTGGTGTGTTAGAAAAATATATTTAGTAAATATAAAGAATAAAATTAATATAGATTTCAAATTTAGACTCAAAACTGAAAACAATTACAAGAAGGTGTATCCAAACAGTTTTCTATTTTCAAAATAAGATTATCCAAACAATATTTTCACTATTTTCTATTTTTGGAAATAGTTTTTGACTTGTAGTTATTCAAACGTGTTTTCTTCAAAAACATCATAAAACTGTTTTCAGTTTTCATTTTCGAAAACTAAAAATAGAAAATTGTTACCCAAACATGCCCTAAATTGGAAAAAAGTGGCTTCTCTCAATTTTTCTGCTTAGTCATCAGTATGCTATGTATAAGAAAAACTTGAAAGAGTAGAATATTGAATATATACTCACTTATTTTCCTTTCAAAAAAATTACTGTAGACAGAACAAAAAGGAAAGTAAGATGTAGAAGATGAAAAAGAGAATAAAATAAGATAGACAAGTAAAAAAATAAAATGTCTTGTCCTACCACCAAAGCATAATGCTTTCATCTTTATTATCATCAAATGAGACATCCTATTCGTCCCTCATCTTGTCCACCAAACACTCTCTTAATTTTTTTTCTTTCTAAAATTCAAGCAAAAGAAATGTAAGGCCTTACTATGGGTGGATTCGAGCCGAGCTGAGCCCGAGTTAAAACAAGCTCGAGCTCAGCTCAGCTCGTGAGGGAAAAAACTTATTAGAGTCGAACTTCAAGCCAAGTCCGAGTTAGAAAAATTGAACTCGAGCTCGACTTGTAAGGTAAAATTCACGCTTAAGATTGTCTCGTGAGCCAGCTTGACCTCAAGCTTGAGCGGAGCTTTTTGAAATACAATAATAAACACATGTTTTTCGAAATAAAATAAATAAATATATATTTTTATAATATATATATATAATATTTATTAATTAAATCGAGCTGACTCCCGAACCTAACGAGCCAAGTTTGACATTGTCGAGCTTGACTTGATAAGTTAACTGAACCAAAATCACAGCTCGAGCTCGATTTAATCGAGTTTTGAGCCGAGTCTCTCGAAGCTGAGCTGCTCGACTCAGTTCCACCCCCATCCCTACCATTTGGGCCCTTTTATATACAATACAAATATATATTTTTGTCTTATACATTTATTATGCACAAAACATGAATAACTGAATTCCAAAGGATTATTAAATATGATACAAGCAAAGTGGAAGACCAATAAAGAATAAACATAAAAGTGCTACAGTATAATTATCCAGAGTCATAGAAGAGTTTTTATTAGGGTAATGTTGTGGCCATGGTCAAGGGGACCTGGATCCACGATCCCACATCGAAGAGTTAAGGGAAGACTGTTGCCCTTATAAGGGTGGGAGTCCTCACTCCCTCACGAGGCCTTTTAAAGTTGTGCGGGCTCTAGCCCAAAGCGGACAATTTCGTGAGTCACATCGACCTAGACCTCAACAATGGTGCCCATCATGGGGCCTCTGCCTGACACGACCTCCAGCCTTCCCTCAACTAGAGGGCTATGTTGTGGCCACGGTCAAGGGGACCTGGATCCATGATCCCACATCGAAGAGTTAAGGGAAGACTGTCGCCCTTATAAGGGTGGAAGTCTTCACTCCCTCACGAGGCCTTTTAAAGTCGTGCGGGCTCCGGCCCAAAGCGAACAATATCGTGAGTCACGTCGACCTGGACCTCAACAATAGCGCCCACCGTGGGGCTCGAACCTACGACCACAAGGTTAAGAGTGAGGACTCCTACCCTTATAAGGGCGACAGTCTTCCCTTAACTCTTTGATGTGGGATCGTGGATCTAGGTCCCATTGACCGTAGCCACAACATAGCCCCCCAGTTGAGGGCAGGTTAGAGGTCGTGTCAGGCAAGGGCCCCACGGTGGGCGCCATTATTGAGGTCCAGGTCGACGTGACTCACGATATTGTCCGCTTTGGGCAGGACCCCGCACGGCTTTAAAAGGCCTTGTGAGGGAATGAGGACTCCCACCCTTAGAAGGGTGACCGTCTTCCCTTAAATCTTCGATGTGGGATCGTGGATCCAGGTCCCCTTGACCGTGGCCACAACAGGTAACATCATATAATTACCATGTCTTCTGCAGAATCAGTGATCTTAAACCAAAATAACCATTATGATAGACATCACTGGGAAGAATTGCTCGAACAAATTAGTGTGGGGAACCCTTCACCTTTAAATACATGGCCTAAATGCCCGCCACATGCTGCAAATGTAATTTCAATTCTCCTTCCATCTGGGTCTGGCTGATAACATACGGTTATCTAGTTAATAGTTTATACAAAATGAATTTGGAGAAGATAATGGAGTAAACAAAGAAAGAAGCTCACAGTGCGATTTATGGCTTTGGGCAGTCCCTCAAAAAATGTTAGCCAGCCGCAACCAGAATTAAATTTGGTAATCAACCTGTAGAGAAGAGTCTCGTATCCCGCACAGTTATAGACGCCCTCTTCAAAGAACTTGTCGTATTCCCCAGTGCCGGGATACCTATATTGGATCCATACAATGTCAAGAACTATAAATTAAGTATCAAACAGCATATTCGACCTTTTTGCTGAGATAACCAATAGAAACCATCTAGGCATATCAAGTGTCTCATTTTTTCACAAAGAATACGATACTAAAGCATCTCATTTTTACCATTTCATGAGTTATAATGAATGTATCTAGCCCACCGTTTGTGTCTTCAATAAAAAAAAAATATATATATATAAAAAGACTTGCAACCTCACAATAACTATTCAACCCCAATCAATAATTATAAAATTCCAGTTTTCATTTTTCCCCAAATGAAAATTTAAGGGTATACATAACTAGGTAGGGTTACAAAACTGCACAGCAAAAAAGAAAATAATTTAAAGACAATAATTTTCTTCCAAAGACATTTTTCTCAGAGAAACCTACTTTCTGGAGCTTTCCTTTTATCAATTCATGCTACTAACTATAAGGACCCTATCCCTCAAGGGCATATATTGTCTGCTTTGGCACCTCGTCAGCCCGGGCCTGATTACGCTCAAATTAACACGTGATTATTGTGTATAGCTGAGGTGTCGATCCCACGAGAAAAATGAACTACAAGAGAAAGTGTAAACTTTAACACAAAATGATAAAATTCAAATAAAAAAATCTGAGTTTTACGAATAAAATTATATGAGAGAGTTGTGAAAATATGACGAAGAATTCAATAAAGAAATAACAAGGTTCTAGGAATCTTTCCTAAGTTCGTTGCCTTATTCTTATCTTGACTCAATTGTTTTATCTCAATTGCTAGTTTCACATCCCAACGAAGTAATTGGTAAATATTCAATCAAAGCACATAAACACCCTAATATAATTGCTACAAATTACTCTTTAATTCCAATTCAAACACACAAGATCTATCTTATAAATTATCAAGAAACGACAATATATTTCAATAATAATACCGCAGTAACAGGCAAACTTATAAGATAAATCTACCGAAATCAATCACATCTAACAACTTTGACATAAAAAAAGTTTGACTAGACTTATATGGAGGAGAAAGATGCAATCACTGGATTAAGAATAAATCCTCTCATTCTTACTTAATCAAAGAGTAAATCATAAACAATGTTTAATAATCAATCCATACAACTGAATCAAGGATAGAAGTAAGAACAACTACACCTAAGAATTCATCCTTTTGCCTTGCTTGGAGTTTAGTTGGACATTAGGCTCATGCTTGATCACCTTAAGGAAGAAGAATGTGGTAGCTCTCTTAATTCCCAGCCTACTTTTCAGCAAGCCCTAAGTGTTTTATTAATACCCCATAAGCTTCAAGGGTATTTTCGGGTTAAAAAATGTCATTAAAGCCCTAATAAGGTCGTGAAACAGAAATAGGGAAATCGTGCCCGCACCGCGGCACAAAAAAAGGGAGCCACGGCACGACTATAGAAACGCTCTTGCGCTGCGGCGCAACCCTTGGTCTTTGCTTTTCAATGGTTCTGGTGGCTGCAGCGCGAACTATACCTCGCCGCAGTGCAAATGCCTGATCCCAGCTTCTTTAATGGTTTTGGTGGCCGCGGCGTAAACCATACCTCGCCGCAGCATGGAACCCTAAAAATGGGTTTCTCTTCATTTTGTCATTCTAAAACCGTTCTTTCACTCTGACATGCATAGAATCTTCGTGCTTTAAGCAACGTTAGCTCTTCTATCTCTTTTAAACCCAAAATACCTGAAAATGCATCGAAATAAATCAATATACCAAAAATGACACTTGAGAATTATTAAGGCATAAATGTGTAATTCAGCCCTAAATCAACCCCAAATGCTAACAAATAAATACTATTAAGATGTATTTTATGACTCTCATCAGTGCCTCACGGTTTTGTTCCTAGAGAGACCCTGTCAACCCAGGCCCCATCTTCCTAAAACGTATATACCCATTTAGGAGTAAGGTCACTTATAAGGAGCCCCAAAGATCCCTCTCTAGCCATTGTGGGATACCATGACCTCACAGTCTCCCCTCCTCAGGGTATAACGTCCTCGCTGTGTGGGCCCACACCAAGCAACCCTACTGGGCTTTCGAGAGTCGACTCTGATACCATAATGTAAGGACCCCATTCTTCACGGGCATATATTGCCTGCTTTGGCACCCCGTCAGCCTGGGCCCCACGCCTCACGGTTTTGTTCCTAAAGAGACCCTGTCAGCCCAGGCCCTATCTCCCCAAAACACATATACCCATTTAGGAGTAAGGTCACTTATAAGGAGCCCCAAAGATGAGGTCTTGGTATCGCACATCGACTAGAGAGGGATCTTTGGGGCTCCTTATAAGTGACCTTACTCCTAAATAGGTATACGCATTTTGGGGAGATGGGGCCTGGGCTGATAGGGTCTCTCCAAGAACAAAACCGTGAGGCATGGGGCTCAGGCTGACAAGGTGCCAAAGCAGGCAATATATGCCCGTGAGGGATGGGGTCCTTACATTGTGGTATCAGAGCCGACTCTCGAAAGCCTAATGAGGTTGCCTAGTGTGGGCCTATATAGTGAGAATGATGTGCCCTGAGAGGGGGAGAATGTAAGGACCCTATCCCTCACGAGAATATATTGTTCGCTTTGGTACCCCGTTAGTTCGGGCCCCATGCCTCACGGTTTTGTCCCTGGAGAGACCCTGTCAGCCCAGGCCCCATCTCCCCAAAATGTGTATACACATTTAGGAGTAAGGTCACTTATAAGAAGCCCCAAAAATCCCTCTCTAGCCAATATGGGATACCAAAACCTCACAGTCTCCCCTTCTTAGGATATAGTGTCCTCGTTGTGTGGGCCCACACCAAGCAACCCCACTAGCTTTCGAGAGTCAGCTCTGATACCATAATGTAAGGGCCCTATCCCTCACGGGCATATATTGTCAGCCCGAGCCCCATGCCTCACGGTTTTGTTTCTGAAGAGACCCTGTCAGCCCGGGCCCCATCTCCCCAAAACGTGTATAACCATTTAGGAGTAAAGTCACTTATAAAGAGCCTCAAAGATCCCTCTCTAGCCAATGTGGGATACCAAAACCTCACAGTATCAGTGATAGACCATACTTCTAGGCGATTGAGGATTCATGATAGAAATTACTCTACTCATGACTTAGAGTTAACTACTATAGTGTTTACTTTAAAAATTGGAAGTATCATCTGTATGGATCCACTTGTGAGATATTCATGGGTTATGAGAGTTTGATATACTTACCTGCTCAGAGAAAGTTGAATATCAGTAATACAGGATCATGGTTAACGAATATGGTTGTAGAGTCATTCATAGTAAAATGCTTTAGAGATGCAAGGTAGAGATGGAGAGATAGAAAAGATTACGCAGTGAGTGCTTACTAGAAAGCAATACAACTTCAAAAGTTGAAATGATGGTATCCTGGTATTGGAATATAGAAATAGTGTTCCTAATAATGCGGAGTTAAGAAAAGAGATAATGAGAGAGGCACATGATAATGTAGATTCGATGTAACCAAGTAACAATAAGATGTATAGAGGATTGAGATAAATTTTTGGTGGTCAGGATTGAAAAAGAATGTAGCGGAGATTGTGAGGTTGTATAGAGTACTATTGAGTATAGTGTCATTTAGAGATGCTAAATTTACATCTTAGTTTTGGAGAGACTTTCAGAAAGCCACAAGTACACAGTTGCAATTTAATAAAAATTTCATGCTCAGACATAAAGGATTATTATAGTATTAGAAGATATGTTAAGGGCAAATGTGATGAGTTCTCAGTAAGATGGGATACTTACATGCCATCAATTGAAATTGCTTATATTAATCAGTATCAAACTAGTATTGGGATGGCACCGATTGAGACACTGTATGATAGGAGGTGTAGAACTCTTATATATTGGGAAGAAATGGGAGAGAGAAATATATCTGGTTCATCAATTATTGAGTTAACAACTGGGAGGATCAAATTGGTTAGAAAGAACCGTAAAACAGCACAGAGTAGACCAAATAGCTATGCTGATACTAAGAAAATACCTCTTGAGTTTCAAGTAGGTGATTGAGTGTATATATATATATATATATATATATATATATATCTATGAAAAGGTGTGTTGAGGATCAAAAAGAAAGAAAAGTTGAATCCGAGGTATGTGGGACCCTATGAGGTTGTTGAGAAAGTTGGGTTAGTTGTGAGTAACCTGGATTTGCCTCTAGAATTAAAACATTTATATAACGTATTTCATGTTTCACTTTTAAGAAAGTGTTTACATGATATTTCGAGCTAAGCTATAAAAATTCAAAAAGATTGGGTGTATATACAAGTACCAAATAGCTATGATGGCTATAACGTGTCCTAAAAGCAATCTTAGGCACATCTCCATCCTTTATCCTCAACTGATGATAACCCGATCTCAAGTCTATCTTAAAAAACATCCTAGCCCCCTATAACTGCCCAAATAAATCATCTATTATGGGAAAAATGATATCTATTCTTGATGGTGATCTTATTCAACTGTCTATAATCAATATACAACCTCATCATCCCATCCATCTTCTTCACAAACAACACAGGGGCTCCCTAAGGCGACATACTAGGTCGAATAAATTGTTTATCTAGTAACTCTTGAAACTGAACTTTCAATTCTCTCAACTCAGCTAGTGCCATTCTATAAGGTGTTATAGATATGGGTGCTAATCCCGGAATCACCTTAATAGAAAACTCAATCTCCCTGTTGGGAGGCAATCCAGACAAATCCTCGGGGAACACATCAGAAAAATCTTTCACTACTAAGATTTCTTCTAACTTCCTAATCTCCTTTCTAGAATCCACTACATAGGCCAAACACCCCCCCACAACCCTTCTTCAACCATCCACTAGTAGTCAGAGCAGAAATAAGACAATTAGCAAGTATCTTACATTCTCTCTAAAAGTTAAAATCTTCTTGTCCTGGTATCCTGAATACCACATTCTTCCTAAAACAATCTACCCAAGCATGATATGCAGATAATCAATTCATCCCCAGAATTAAATCAAAATATGTCATATCTAAAGGAAACAAACCAACTTCAAATTCTTTATCAGCTATACTAATCACACAACCCTGATAAATTGTCCTGGTAATAACCCTATCTTTAGTAGGAACATTAACAATAACAGCATGCATCAAATGACTAACACAAGTATCAATAGATTTCATATAAACACTGGATGCAAGAGAATGGGTTGCACTGGGATCAATGAATAATCTAGCAGGTCTATTAAGAATAGATACCATACCCATAACAATATCAGGAGTGGCCCATGCATCATGTTGGGTCAACGCATAGGCTTTGCTATCTTTGGGCTGTAACTGACCATTACGTCATCTCTCAGCTACTGATCCTTTGCCTCTGCCCTTATATTTCATGATCCACCACCTCTCTCCACCTGTTTTCTCCCAACACCTCTAACATTTATCTCAACAGATTTCCTCACTAGGCAATCTACACTAATATGTCCTTCCCCACCACTTACAAATCACATCAGAGTAGGAAAATTTCGAGACAGATGCCATGTTTGATTACATTTATAATAAACCCCTGTCTGTCGATCATACATCAGATTACCACTTTCACTTGGTGGCATACTTACTCCTCTACCATAACTTCCAGTTCTCATAGTCTGTCTCCCAAATCTAGGGGTCCTACTAATATTACTCTGAGCTACAAAAGTAACAGATCTTGCTTGCCTCTGACTCTGTATTATAGTCCCTTGTGATAAGAAATGGCTCCTTCTAAGGTGGTCTCTCACCCTGCACACTCATACTACTACCACCTCTAGGTCCCTCAAACCTATACCTCTTCAGCCAATCCCTTTCACCTTTAAACTCCATAATATCCTTCTCAATCTGTAATGCTTTATCCACCATTATAGCATAAATCCCGATACGTATATAAGATAGTTTAGTTCGAATTTCATAGTGTAACCCATCTAAAAATCTTTTACATTTCATCTCCTCTGTATTTACTAACTCAGATAAAAACCTCGACAGGGCTATAAATCTACTATCATACCTAACCACAAATAAGTTATTCTGCCTTAAATGAATAAAATCTCTCTTTTGTTGTGCTCGAAACGTATCTAGAAAATACTTTGCAAAGAACACATCCTTAAACTTATGCCAAGTTAAGGATTGATCTACCTGTGTAGTCAATTTAGGCAAAATATCTTCCCACCATTGATAAGCCTCACCTTCCAGCTTAGATGAAGCAAAAGCAACCTTCTACCTATCTGTTACTGGTAAGACTTCAAAATATTTCTCAACATGTTTAATCCACTGCTCAGCTTTAATAGGATTTACAGATCCTCTAAAAGATTAGGATTTAAATTTAATAAATTTAAAAAAAAATCCCCTTGCATCTCATATGCAAACATACCCTCCCTCTCATAAGCCTCTTGTCCCCCCACATCAGGTTATGTTTTACCCCTTTCCTTTAATCTCCTCTGTAAATTATCAGCCCTTTCTTCTACTATATTTATTCTCTCTATAACACGATCAAGAACATCTCTCAACTCATCCCTTTTAATATCAGATTCTCCACCACCTCTACTAATACCAACTTTACTAACAACATGTTCCTTTGCATGAACCACAGACTCGAACTCCCCTTCCACTTCAATAATTCTAAATATTGGGGGTCTACCATGTCCTCTCTGATTCAAAACTCTACATCTAGCTCTAGCATGTCCATATGTCATCCTTAGACTCTGCATTATAATGCAGTTTGTTTAAATCTTCCACTTCTTTAAATTTTTATGCAATCGACAGAATCATAAAACCTAATGCTCTTATACCAAAATTGCAACAACCCATCCCAGGTTGACGACCCCTGAGATGGTGTCGTCACGTTCTGAAATTCCATCACGACACGTATATGCAACAATATAAAAATACATCAACTAAAATTAAAAATTACATCCAATCCCTAACTCTTTTCAAAGGAGATACATCATCATTCTTCTATTAGAAACAATATATAAATATAACAAAATGCATGAATAGATTTTATTGCAAATTTTCTTTCTTCTTTCTTACAATGTCTGAGGACTTGACCGCGGGACTTACTTAAGATAATTACTCTGATATCAACTCTAAACCACAGAGCTTTCTTAAATTAATCATCAAACATATCAATTTTTCTTCTCATATATTTAATTATCTTGAGACTATTAATTCAACATCATTATTTACCTCGTTATGAGGTTCACAACATATAATCAATCAATCAAATAATTTTTTTTTTTCATATCATACTTTCATATTTCTTTCTCATCATATCTATCTCTCTATGAGACTCATTTATCTATCAATAATTTCATAATCTAGATCGATACTTTACCATCTCAATCAATAATAATAAAATAACCAAATAAATAAATGAATGTGTTTAAATCATCTTTATTTCATTTTCATCACATCATCTCATTATTTCATATTAACATTTGGGAATGTCTTTCCACATGTCGATATATTTTAGCCAGACCAACTGTCTTCCTGGTCTACTGTCTTCCTGGACTTTTCAGCTAGACCAGCAGCCTTCCTGGTCTTCTTAGTCAGACCAGCTGCCTTCATCGTCTTCTTAGCAAGACCATTTGCCTTTCTGGTCTTCCTTTTTATGCATATGAGTAATAATATGCAAGCAAGCATACATCAAAGCATTTAATTGAAGACTTTGAAGCCTATAAAAAGGAAATTTTAGTTGAAGACTTTGGAGCCCATATAAAGGAAAGGGAAAAACCCTAATTAGAAGAGACAGCCTGCAGCCCTAGAGACATAGCCCTAGAGAGATAGCTGACAACCCTATTCTCTTCATCCAGCAGCAGTAACCTGAAACCACCAGTCCTCCTCATACAGCACCAACAATTGTCCTAATCCGGCACCAACAGTTGCTTCCTTATAGTAGGCACCTACCTCACCCTCTGCTCGGTATCCAGCGCTGATCGTACAACAGCCCTCCACAGTAGTAGCAACAGCTGAACACACACTGGTTTACAAAATTATGGTGAATTCGTTGTTGTTAAATTTAACTTTCAGCATGAACTAAACTTTATTTATTCTAGGAAAACGATGTAATTTAATTTCAAACTATGCTTGCTTTTCTATGTTGATTTGCAATAATTATCTTTTATGTTTGGTTGATTTATTTTGAATGTATTGCTTCTAATTAACTGGCCATTAATTAGATGATCTTGATCTTGTGATTTGCTGTCGAAAGAAGGAATTGCAGGATAAAACTTTGATATTTTAGCATAGGTAAATATAGGAATCAAAAGACTTATATGAACTTGTGTAGTCTAAAAAAAATCGTTGGTCTTAATGCTTTCTTGTTTTATTAATTTGCATACTTTTTTGTAGAATGATGAACAAGAATATTTCCAATTGACTATCAAAATAGGCTTTCGGATAAGTTGGAGATTTCACTAACAAACAGAGAGGATTAATTTTAATTAGTTAGATAAGTTAAGCATTGTGAGGAATTAAGTGAAATCAGTTTCCTAGTAGTTCTTTCTCTTATTAATTTGATATTCAAAAAAACAACTTTCTTTTCCTTTGATTATTTCCTTTAATTTGCTTTTATTTCATATTGCAATTACAAACAAAAAAAAAAAATTTTAAATAAAATCGAGTTTAGTATAATTTCGGTACTTGTCATAAGTAAGTTACCAATCCCTGAGGATGATACCCATCTTATCACTTTACTATAAAACTATGATACTATGCATTTGCAGTTTTGCACCGATCAAGTTTTTTGCGCCGTTGCTGGGGATTGATTTCTTTTTATTTTTGCCAATATTGATACAAATCAATCTTGATTTTAATTTAGAATTTTAATTATTATTATTATTATTATTTTATTTTTTGTTCTACAACTATGTTTTTGACGTTGCATGCGACGTGCTAGATATCATGACATTACCCTTTTTGATCGGGAGATTGAAAGAACCTTTAGATCATGAAGAAAAAATCAAGTACTAGCCATGACTGACGAATAACATGATACACAACCGCGCACCCTGAAGGATTATGTACGACCAGTTATGAATGATAACTACTCAGGGTATAAGACATCAACCCATTCATGCCAACAATTTTGAGCTCAAACCAGCCTTAATCAGCATGGTGCAACAAGCCCAATTTAGTGGATCCCCACTAGATGATCCCAATATTCATTTGGAAATATTCTTGGAGATTTGCGACACTATAAAGATTAATGATGTTACTGAAGACACCATTAGACTGAGATTGTTTCTTTTTTCCTTAAAGGACAAGGCAAGAGGTTGGCTACAAGCTCTACAATCGGGAAGTATCACTAGCTGGTAGGAAATGGCTAAAAAGTTTCTTACTAAATTCTTCTCTCCTGTAAAAACAGCTCAACTCAATAGTGAGATTAGTCAATTCAAGCAAAATGATTTCTAGTCACTCAATGAAGCATGGGAAAGGCATAAAGATTTGATTCGACGCTGCCCTCAACACGGATTGTCGGACTGGTTGCAGTTCCTATGTTCTACAATGGGTTAAATGAGCAAACTCGAACCATAGTTGATGCTGTGTCTGGTGGAACTTTGATGTCAAAGACAGCTGAAGGCGCTACTTCTCTTTTG